>APFE030643503.1:0-12708 GCA_000404065.3 Pinus taeda
CCCCATCATCATGGTCCCCACTCCTCTCCTCTACATCCTCCTCCTCCCCTGTATCCATAGTCGCCTCTACATCTGTTGGTATGGAGGTTGACCCCTCTAAGTCATCAAATCTAACAGGGTCTAGCACTGGATCATTGAGATCCATGTTGGCCAATGCCAACTCAACAGTGGTGTCCAGACCCATATCATTAGGAACAGTGTTACTTGGGAGCGGGAGTGAAAGTGGGGAGCAGGAGCGAAAACGGGAGCGGGAGCGACATATTCAGAAGCTCTTGGTTTGGTGCTCTTGATTAAATACGAGTTCCATACCCTAATACATGACAAAATTCAATGGAAACATTGCAATCCCCCAATCCTAAAATCCTGAAAAACTGATAAGTCTGCTGAATTTTGAATGAAATCTAAAATTCTACTTTCTCCATATGAAATCCAATGAGGTTGGAACCACTCTCAAACATCCTGAGTCATTTCATGGTAATGTTAAAAATTTAAGTAAAAGGATGAAAATGAAGATTAAGGAGAATGTCACTTTTACTTTAAGAATTTAACATTACCATGAATAGCATATCAATACTAGGGCCTAGACTCTATCATGAAGCTGCCAAAATGCTCTACTCCTTGCTGCAACAGCACAAATCACTTGCCAAATGAAAATATTAATGAGCAAACACACCCTTTTCTTTCCCGCACTGAGCTTAGCGAGTCCTGGAAACCAGACACGTGTCCTAAAATCGCGACACGCCCCTGAAAATTGCGACACGCCCTCGGACACGACGTGTCCAAAACGGACACGACGTGTCCTGTGATTTGGACACGAATCCGGACCGAATCGTGTCGGATTCGGGATTCACAAGGGGTTTAGGACGAATCCGGTGACTTAGGCGGTGGTCAAACAAGAGAGTCCTATGGCAACAGGACTCCATTTTCAAACACGTGAAGATTTTTGTGACTGTTTCTAGAGCTTTGGAGGCACGCTGACACCTGTAGGCTGACCACAATGTGGATCCAACAGCCGCTTTCAATAAGATTGTGTAATCTCGGCGACCATGATGCTAAAGCCATGGACGTTGTTTTTCATGTGTCCTCTGTTCACGTAGTTTTCCAGGAAAAACAGTTATGTAACCTTTGTTATAAATAACGCGTTCCTATATGCATGATAGTTATTCTTTTGAATGTAAGTTTGTTGTTAAGAATTCACTGTGCCGTGACACTAGTTTATTGTTGTAACTTTGTTTTCAGATATATATAAGAAGACTCTGTTCTACATGCTTGCGTGAACGTGATTTTGGATTGGTAGCCTGTTGGCTGAGGTTGTGCAGAGGGCCCCTGCACACCGAGGTTTCGTTTCCATTGTTGTTGTATAGTCTTTATGCATCATTTCTTTATTTTCACTGCATATGTTTTATATTTATTCACTTGTGTATATTTCTAACATTTCACTTTTATTCATGATTTTACAAGCTTTGTATAATGCTGATCAGTGTGTGTGCACGTATGTTTCAGGATAGAGTAGGCAGCCCGGGCATCTGCATATAATTTTCACAATGACTAATGACATGGGATTAATTCTCTGCTAACTTTGCTTTTCCTAGTTTTTAATTCCAGCTTTGTTTTGTTGATTTCAGTATCATTTCCTTGCTTTATTAGCTAGCTCAGATATTAAATTGCTCATATCATTGATGATTACCTCCGAAAGCCATAGCTGGACTACTGGCGAGGGATCGAATTATGAATGTGTAATTTGATTTTAGTTTTACCTTTCTGCAATTAGATATTAAATTGCTCATATCATTTACGGTTACCTCCGAAATCCATAGCTGGACTACTAGCGAGGGATCGAATTATGAATGTGTAATTTGATTTTAGTTTTACTTTTCTACAAATTAGATATCAGATTGTTCATGACATTGATGATTACCTCCGAAAGCCATAGTTGAACTACTGGCTAGGGATCGAATTATGGATGTATAATTTGATTTTAGTTTTACTTTCCTTGCAAATTTTAATTTCTTAAGTGCAGTAGCTTAAATCATTTTTCTGTTTCATTTCTTAGACAACAGCAGAGACAATAGTTTCATGTTCAGTAGCTCATTATTTACTTGTTTTAAATAGCAACATCTTTTCATTCTTGATTCAAGTATTCCTTTCATCACTAGTGTATTCTAAAACCTTCTGAAGTGTTAAGTTTTGGAAACCCTTATAGAGGACATAATTGCCTTAAAATCCTATAACCATACTTGCCTTCTAGAAACTTAGGAATAGGAATTCCATAAATAAAGATAAAAACCCCCAAACAACATAAAAATCAAAAACGACAAAAGTAAGAAATAGGTTATCTTGCACATATAGTGCGCCACACTTCGTCAGCTTACAAATCCCGTATTGACAATTAATGTAGCAATTTAGGACACACTAAATTGACCAAACAACACCTAAGGTTGCGTTTACGACGTAACAAGCAGTGCTTTGGATGTGGGCCTCTATCGCTGAAATATCATGAAACAGGCGTGCTTTGAATTCCCCTTAGGCCCCCTTTGCTTCAGCCCCTTTATTCTTATTCATATCACCTGACCGTGGGCTGTGACAGAGCACTTAGCCCTCAGGGGCCAAGGCTCTCAACTGTTGTCCGGGGGACCTTTTTCCTTTGTAAAATGGAACGCCTTTGATAACTATTTATACCGCATCGGCCGATATCCAGGACGTGAAATCCTTATAAAATATAACCTATGAAACATCGCATTCGAGGACCCTTTTCCTTATCGCAATCGTAGTCGAGGAGGAGTATTGGTGGGGAAAAGAAACTTACACTTTTTGTGATCGTCGATTGCCAATTTGCGAGGTGACTTCATCACTTTCATGTGTCACCCAATGAGCGGTGACATGTGTCCACCCTTACTACCACGTCAATGTCCATACTACCACGTTAGCAATGATGTCAGCTACCATGTCAGCTCTGAGGACCAACCATATGTCGCCACGTGGTCCCCTGGACGAGAGAGAAAATGGCATGTCCGGCCCTATTTTTGCAGTCATTTCCTTTATAAACTCTTTTCGGCCTCCCTCGGCGATGTTACACTATATCACAAATCGCAACACCGTGAGGCTTTCAAGTTAGGACCCTGGGGGAGAGACTGCGATATCGGCGATCGGTACCACAACCCGCCAATAAACTGTATGCCTGTGCTCGGGACCCCTCCAATAGTCGATTTGCCTTCATCCTTGGGTCACTTCTCTTTGTTTTCCGGGCTTTACAATGGTAACTTCAACATGCTCTAACTTTTGCTCCAAAAGTCCATTTTTGGATTCCATATACCGTTGGAAAGCTCTTTTCGAGCACTAGGAAATGGAGAGGGTGTGATTTATCTCCGAGAGATTTTGTGGTGTTGGAAATGGTTTCAACTTCATTGTTGTTAGGCATTCTAGACAGCTGACAACTCGTAAAGCAATGAGTGACAACACTCCCTATTTAAAGATTTTGTTTCCCTTATTTTATCTCATTCAAGGCCTTCTCATGGACATTGAAGGAGAACTGTCTTCCCATATTTTTGGATTGTAATCACTACTTGAAGCAAAACCTAAATCCACCTCTATACCATCTTCCCATTTATCCATTTCTCCCTTTTGATGCCTAAGTGGTATCTAGATTTATACTCATGCACATATTAATCTCCTAACTCATAATTTGATGAGTTTGTCTCACTTTCCTAGTTTCCCCTTTGATTCTCATGCTTTTCCTTACCTTTGAGAATATTAATGTTCTGTTTCCCCCTATAGTTTAGATTCTTCCCTATCTTCAAAGACTTTGAATTTCCTTTCAACTTCAAATAATGAAGGTTGGGTTCTTTTTCACCCAATGTCATCCCCATTTTTTGAAATAATGGATAGGGTGCAACTGCTTGAAGCTACTCCACTCTTTTTTATCTCTATCCTTCTTCCTATATTGCTAAACTTCTAATCTCTTCACTATATCAATAATGGCATATGTTACTTAAATTTGTTCAATATTCTTTACCTTCTCCTTATCTTCATTCCCATGATGAACATAGGTATATAAACCTCCCTCTGTTAATCCTCCCCTCGATTTATCTCCCTCACTCCCAACACTCTTATTTCCCTAGTGAGCTTCAAGTTGCTAAGTATCTTTTTTCCTCCATAACACCTTCACAAACATCATACACAATCTTTAACTAGGTGTTCATATGCGTGACACCTTATACATATGAAAGGGAATTTCACATATTCCACAATTTTCCCATGATTTTATATCCTAACCTCATTTCGATATTATTTCTCAAACCTTCTTTGAAATCAAGTTCCACTAAGATTATTTCCACGGGTTTGTTAACAATATATTTGTACAAACTATCCACATCTAGGGTTTTCCTGCTATTGTATTCCAATCCCTCTTAAGATCTTATTCAACCAAATTTATAGTCGGATGCCTAGGAGCTTCACCCACACTAGGTGTTTCAAAATTTCCACAAGAATTCTATTTCAACAACATCAAGATGGACATATCCCAATACCAATGATTTCCAAAAAACATATTATAGGTTCCTCCTTGAAATTGAATGTATATTCTATCTAGCCTTTGGTTATTATGTGGAATCTAGGTAAATAAACCATAACTTCATCCCATTGGTTTTTCTATGATACTCCTAAAGATTCTTCTCCTATTTGACTACCATGGATTCTACCCATGAGCAGTCTTCTCTAGTATGCTAGAATTTGTTCAAGTAATATGTCCTCTCCAACCACCACCTTGAACATATCCTTCCTTCTCTTAATGCATCACCCAAGTTTCTTCCTCTAAATAGTTACTTTCCTCCTTTATCAGTCCCCCCCTTGCACATTTGCCACTATGCATTACAAAAACCTTGACCCCCTCAAGTAGATTTTTCTATAGACCACAAGCTCCTCTTCTAAACCCATTATCTTGCCCCCTCCCTATTTATTCAACCCATGCTTCAAAACCATATCCACCCAAACCAAATCTACCAAAATAAGTATGCTAAAGGTGAGATTTATTTATGGAGTCATGTTACTTTGTACAAGCACAGTGGAAGATTTATATACCAAAAGGGATGATATTAAGTTAGTGGTAATTTTTTATATGTAACCAATCCTTTTTCGAGCTAAGCTAGTGGTTTTGGTGACTACATTTTCAACCAACTTTTTTCACGTAAGATGTGCCTATATGTCTCTACCTAGATTAATCATTAAATGAAGAAATTAATTCCACAAATGAAAGTAAACTTAAGTGCATCATTCTTAATATTTTTTTTCCAAAGAAAAAATCAGTAACTTTCTATTAATAAAAACGAAGAGTTACATTTTGGAGATGCATTGAAGCATTCCGGAGGTTGTCCCAAAGGACCCGTGTGTATGATACACACATAATAGCATACATACCTAGAAAATAAAAAGATAAAAAATAAAATAAAATTACACATTGTCAGTGACGTTGGACTTGTCTTTTTTTTCGTTTTTTCTTTTGAACTTTTTGCCAGGCTCCCAAAGGTGGAGAGGTAGTGAAGATTACCAGTGGATTATTGCTTGTAAGATTTGAGGTTTATTTGTCTGATTCAGAGCTTTCGGATACATGTGGTCACTTATTTCCACCAGTTCATTGGTTGTTGTTATTTTCCTCTACTTGGCTTTCAAGTATTGGATTAACAACTGAGTTATTTTCCTCCTTTTCATCTCCCATCTCATGAGAGTCTTGTTGTTTTTCTGTATCCTATTGTTGTTGGGTTTCATCCTATTCTTCTTCATCATCATCTGATGAAGAAGGTTCTGGAAATTGCCATCCTTTTTTCTTTTGCATTCTTTTCTTTGTTTTTTTCTTTGCTTGTTTGCATGTATTTTGCAAATGCCATGTTTGGTGACAGGCCCTACATCAAAAGGTTGTCTTTTCAAAATGTAGCCACTGTATCCACTTTAAATATTTGTGTGTCTAATTTATACAATCGGGGAGGCCTTTACTCAAATCCATCTCCACACAAATGCGTGCAAAGGTGAAGATCCATTTTTCCATTCTTTCTTGATCTGTCTTTAGGTACCTTTTGAGGGAACTCCCTATGCCTTCTAGAACCTGATGGTGCCAAAAAGGAAGTGGAAGGTTATGTAGCCTAACCCATACCAAAATTTTTGTGACCACCATTGTATTTGCGTTAAAAACAGAGAACCGTGTGGTAACGAAGAGGCTGGCCCTTCCGTAGAACCATGGCCCATCATTTATGACGTAGTTGTAATATTTTTAGGTATCAAACTAAACCACAAAAAAAAATTGCGCATAGGTAAATATCATATTCTTTGGTCTAGTTTTGGGAGATCCATTCATTAAGCTCTTCAAATTTTGGTCAGTATCCATTAAAGCGACAAATGATGGCGTTTGTGCGTAAAATAGTGAAGAGATCACTTACTTCTGGTAATTCAATGGAAAAATCTAGCACTTTTCCATCTTTTCTAGAATGTATGGTCCTGGAATTGTTAGATTTGGGGCTTGTTTGTCATTTGTTGCAGGTTTCCCTGTCAGTGCATGTTTGAATGAGGCCTGACCCTTGTTGGTCATATTTGCTCTTGTTGTTGTGCTTGCTCTTGTGGCCTCGCCTTGTAATCTTAGATTCAGGATAACGGTGCAATGACGTTTAATCCCATAATATTTCAGTTGGATCTCTTCCTGTGACACTTTCTCACAGAAAATCAAACTTTGTGATAAAATAGGAACACATGTAGCTTCTTGGGCTTTTTGCTTCAGATCGATTACCAAACCCCTTCCCTAACCCATATCATTATCGAGTTCCTAGATATGGTTTTGATGAAGATCTGGTATAAGTCCTATGGATCGAGGGTTAATTCTTTGCTTTCCTCGCTTGGTGGTTGATGCTATAAATCTATTCTGCATAAATCCCACCTCTTCTCTTCTTGTTTTTCCCTTCGATCTGTGCCCGACCCTTGTGAAAAGGGTGGATTGCCTTGCATGCAGCACTAGTCTTTTGTTGGGGAAATGGTAAGGCCCATCCACCCTCGAATAATCCTTCTTGACATCTGATGGTATGGATTCCAACCTAGGTTTCCTGCGGAGAACTAAGGTTGAACCCCCTCGAGAAGCCTTGATTTCCCTCAAATGCGTGAGATAATTGTAGCCATCGTCAGGAAAAACGAGCTCTACGATTTCTTTTCTGATGTGATCAGGCAGAGGACCTTGTCCATTGTTCGATCCATGGGGGATCAGATGAGCGCTCTTATATTTATTTTTCTTAGGCCTAATGTTGGCTTCCTCGCACGAATGTTCTTCGGGGTCTGCAAAGATGGAGTCAGTTCCTCCCTCTTCTAGATTGGCGCGAGAGTCATCGTCTGTGAAGCCCGGAACGTAGCTTGTGCTATCATCGACCCGCGTGAAAACCCTCTCAGCATCGTTTAAAAAACCGAATGGATCAGAGAAAGTCAACGGTGAATCTCTGTAAACCAAACGAAAAGTTGTAGAGTTCTTTTTGTTCACGAAACTTTTCTTCTTTACCATGGCATTTATGCCATAAATTCTTGCATGTTCAACTACCTGCAAATCTGTGAGGCCTTTAGCAGGGTCGACCCTCAAAACTTCAAGGACCTCAGCTACAGATCTAGCGTAGGCGTCCTCTATTCGTCCACCCCCCCTACCCCAAAAAAATTTCTCAGATCCCGTTTTCCGTTCCTCTCCTGCATGAAGCATTCTAAACCGCATCATTCTTATATTATTTGACTTGGAAATTTAATATCTCCATATTACAATGGTTAAGTACAAAATTTACCAATCACTATAATCCTAATTCATTTCTTACCATGTAAATAATATGCACAAAAATACTAATTTAGCGTAGGCATTTGATTACGAAAAAAACTATAAAAATAGAGAATCGTTATTTTCCATCTAACAAATTTTTGGGTCTCAAATTAGTCACCAACCTATAAACAGTGACAACACCCAAAACAACCTTTTTGGTCCAGTGATTATAACTCATGAGCTTGATTCTTCTACGATGCACACTTGCACACAATCAAATTGCAACACCTAAATAAATATAAGTTATTTCTAGATCCTAACAAAATAAAAACTACAATAACATAAGATAGATAGGATGTAATAATGACCATAAGGAGTGAGTGAAAATTTTATCCCAACAAAATGTGATAACACAAATAACAAAAAATCAATCAATGAACAAAGAAAACAAAACAAATCTCACTGCAAGTACTAAATAAAGAGAGTAGACATCATAGGATATGCATCCATCTATGTTTTATTCTAGTCAATTAAGACTATTAAAACCAAGAACTATCCACAAAAGATCACATAGACACAATGTTTAACTAGGGAACCAGTGTACTAGGAGCTAACTCACTGCAAAAACAAGAAAAAATACTCATCTTAGATATTCAAGAGTATAAAATATAACATGGGTTGTAAAGAGTATAAAATATAACATGGGTTGTAAATCACTATACTAGTGCTCAAGTTATCACAACTCAAAATAATAAAAAGCAAAAGAATTCGACTTAATCTTATAATGGAATCCTCTACTTATACATAACAGTTGCTTGACATGTCCAACTTTGTTTGTTGGGTCAAACACCCCTTTTATATGTCGAAGTTTGCTTAAAATTAGTTACATTTCATTTCCTTCATACTTTAGGGCATTAATATGAAAGAAAGGTGCTCACAAAAAACATTATCCAACCCTATAATGCTTGCTAGCTACCTAGCTATACTTCTTGGTTTGAATAAAATGGCAAGTGTTTTTATTAGGTTGGGTTGTTGGGTCTACATTGTTCTTGGTTCAATCTCCATGCCTACTTTATTATACCCTAATTATGGAATTTTCACATGGTGTTTGTTGGACATTGGATAAATCAGCGCTCCCCCTGTGTTTTATGACATGTGCTTAACCGCCTCTCATGGATTTGTTAACTCTGGCGATGTGTCTGTTTACTAACACCTGCAGGTTTTGGTGTAATGACAATCGTAATTCCAACAAGTGGTATCAAAGCTAAATGTCTTGAGTTCAAATCACACCTGGCTCGCGCTAGAGGGGAGATTGTTGGAAGTTGGATAAATCAACACTCCCCGTGTGTTTCATGACATGTTCTTAATCGCCTCTCATGGATTCGTTAACTCCGGCGATGTGTCTATTTACTAACACCTACAAGTTTTGGTGTAGCAACAATCGTAATTCTAACAATGTTTTACTATTCCTCCTTGAATTGTGTTTTTTGAGTTCCTGCTAGTTTGTGTGTCCTCTAACACTACATTATACCTAATGATTATTTTTTCTAGCTCCCCCTAAATTTGGGGTTTTATCATTCCTCCTTGAATTGTCTTTTTTGAGTTCCTTCTAGTTTGTGTGTCCTCTAACACTACGTTATACCTAACGATGATTTTGTCTAGCTCCCCCTAAATTTGGGATAGTTTTTTCTAACCCCACTTAGTGAAAGCAATCCTTTCAACCCATCATTGTATAAATTCATCATCCCATCCTTCATTTGAGATTGAGCTCTCATGCACTCCTTACTTGAACTTTTGTGCCATCTACTAGTTGCATTCATGGTTTGTCAACTTGTAGTTAATATTCCTTGTAGAAGTATTCAAATAATGATACCCCTATTTGTATCTCCATCTAAAATATATATTGTACTTCACAGATTATTTAGCTTCTCTTCATGCACAATTATTGTTCCAACAGATTCATTTCATTAGTGCATTCTTGGAGTTTTCTCTTGATAGATCCTAAGGTGGTTGTTGCATGATTATCAACTCGTACTCTACGCTACTTATTTTATAGATCAATCCATTGATATCTGTTTTTTCAAGATTTCTTTGGGACCCTAGGATTTTCTTTCTCATGACTTGTTTGGCATTCGTTGATACCCATAATTGTTTTACCACGAGATAGAGTTCTCTGGCTTATATATGCCATGTTTAATAAACATTTTTTATATATTTCATAACACTTGATGTCAAATATAGGAAACTTGACCTTCCCACCACTAACTTAATATGTGTTTGATTTCTTATTTCCTGTAGCTGTCCTTTCCAATTGTTGTGGTTATCTGTTAGTTTTCCTTAAAACCTAGTAACTTATTTGCAATTTCTTAGTGTGCTACTAGAAATACAAACAGTTGTTCTGGAAACTTAAATTACAAATACACCAAGTTTTCTAACATAGCATACAGAGCGAAAATAAATAAATCAGAAGACAAGCACAGAGAACACAAGATATACCCAAGAAGTACCCAACTCTGGGGAAAACCTGCAAACTATGTGTGTCTTTATTATCTTAAGTAAAGGGTAACCTTCAAAAAATTTACAACAAGGGAAAACTTTCCTTTCACCACATAAATTATCTCCCCAAAGAAAATTGAATTCCTACGCACTTGTTTTTTCATTTGGATATGCAGATCGTCCTATCTGCATGCAACCCTATCTCTTTGCGCACACATGCAATTTAATGGCTATACTAAGGTCGTCTAAATTAGAGCAATTTCGCCCTCACTTGATCTTTCCTTCTTAGTTGCTAAAACTTTGTGATCTATTGAAACCCTAGTCTCTCCCTTCATTGATTTAACATACATTGCTTGTGCCCAATGAACTGACCACTTATTGACTCTATACCCTCGTATAATTTCAACCTAAGCCCCATAATCGCTCTTAATGATTAAGATTAGATTTTGATGAAGGGGTGAGTGTTACTTTTTGGTATCATTGGATGTGATCTAGTCATGAAAATTGGTGGAGAGGCTAAGGCACATGAGTTCTAAAGAACCCAGAAATCGTTTGGTGAAATTCCACCCGGATTGTATTTTATTAAAATAATTAATATTTTAATGGGGTCCCTAAGTGTAAACTTGATCCGAATCGGATCCACAAAAAGACTGTCAAGAACCTTGACTGTATCGAGTTGAGAAAATCTCTAATGAAATCCAAAACAGCATCAAAAACCCCCTGAACCAGTGGACATGGCAACCGGCGCGGAACAACAAGGACCTTGGTCAAAGTGCGCTGACCGAGGCCCATGGAGACTGTGCAGAAGGTCAAAACAGCGCCTGGGAGCCCCGGATCGGGAAAATGAGGCGATTTTGATGCGCGATTTTGATAAGCGCTAATCGCACATCGCTAGGCAAACAAGGCCGAAATGGAAAGGCCTTAAGCACTCGGTCACGTTGGGAGCCAGAGAACTGCGGGCGGAGAAGGAAAAAAGAGCTAAAACGCGAAAGCGGGAGCCGTGCCCTGGAAACCGGCAGTTTGATCGAGGTGCCCTTGAACGGTAAGAGGTTTTGGACAGGTGCAGAGCGATCCCACTCAACGATCGACACGTGGCAGCGGAGGTGAGAGAAAAACCGTCGTGATCGCTCGCTATCAGTCGAGCAAGTCAACCGCGCTCGATGTGCGTATGACGTTGGATTTGGAGGAGCCCAGATCGGACGGTTGAGATTGCACCCGATAGAAAGAAGTGGAATCGATAGGGAATTAAACCACGATTTAAAGGGATTTGGAATCCGTTGACCGCCACGATGGAGAAAGAACATATCCACGACATAACCAAAGAAACGAATTGACGAGCAGGTTGGCGATGTTCTGACGGGGACACGTGGCACTTCTCGAGCATTCATGCTGATGCCGAACAGGGAATTCTGAGCACAGCTGTAGAAGGAGAATCGATAGGCGGGAGAGGAACCGAACAAGCATAGGGAGAATGGTTAAAGCCATGAACAGAGACAGTCAGAGAGGAGGATTTGAGAGGAGTCCGAGCGGCCGAGAGAGACAGTGAATAGTGAACCCTAAGAGGAGGACTGAACACAGATAACAGTAAACCCAAGCAGAGGAGACAGAGGGTCGAGCTGACCACAGGTAGCATCGAGCACTAGAGAGCTTGAAGATTCAAGCCTTCCCATAGGGGAATCTATCCGGACTGAGCATCACATTTGGCTCTTTCCACTGTAAACCGAGAGTCACAAAGCCGGTAGGAAGAAAAAGAGTCTGTGAACTCTGAGTGGCTTGGGGAACCCAAGAACTACCCTGGCAAGCAAAATCTACTTCAAGAGAACTCATATTGAGTCCCTGTATTGTAATTTCTTTGCTGTAAGATACAATAAAATAAGGCCACCACTAAAGCTGGACCGAAGACATAGCCCTGGAGAATAGGGTGAACTCCTTATTAAAAATTGTTTGTGCCTTATGTTGCTTACTGTATTTCTCTATTGTCTTTCCCTTTAAACTTCTGTGTATTGGCAATTTGATCGATCCGTTGCTTAAATAACACAGAACACACACCAGCACATGAGTTTGTAATACCTTTTGTTTAACAAATCTTCAGTTGATGGCACTCATAAGGTGATTATCGGATTAGGTGGTATCAGAGCTTTAGGCTGTAAGGTTAGACAAGCTTGTGTTGGGTTAGCTATGAATGCTCACTAGATCAAAGCTCAAATTAGGAGGAGGAGAGTTGGTGGAAACTAATCCTGAAATTGGGAGAGTCTATTCTCAGAAGACAATGTTAGAAGAAGGTTCTATAGGGCCAGACCCTCAATTCATAGAAAGTTTCCTAGCTATAAAGTCTATGGTAGAAGAAATGTATAGGGACTTTAGAAAGCATAAGGATGAAAATTCATCAGGCTCCAAACAAGAAAAAGAAGAAGATGAATCTCATTCCCATGACTGCTCAAAAGGAA
>APFE030643508.1:5678-20043 GCA_000404065.3 Pinus taeda
ATCATCTCCCAGAAGTTCTCCACTGAAAACTGCTCATAAATGGTCAAAACTGGACCATACTGAAAGCTCCATGTAGAGGGTGCGATGCATATCACCTTCCCAATGTACAGGGTGCGATGCTATTATGCTCCTCTTTAGGGTGTGATGGTCAGGAATGGACAAATGGCAGGGACCAAAATGCGAGGTGGAAGATCATGGAATCTTCCAGAAGCTTGCCCTCTGACACTTGCCACTCCATTTTCGACCAGGGATGAGTAAGAGATCTTCATTCTCCAAGTGGAAGCAGGAACTATCAGAGAGAAGACACTAATCAAGATCCCAAAATATGACTCATCTCTTGTAATATGTATATATGGATCCCTCATCACAGAGATCCAGAGGCTGGAATTTTTGTAATCTAAGAGAAGCGTTGTCAGTATTCTTGTGTACATTCACAGTGTGGTGATTTGCTTTGCTTGAGGTGAAAGAAGGGCTTCTTAGCTGGAGGATGATGCTTGGGTCAGAGCTGCTCATGGTTGTAATCCTCTTGCTACTTTTATCTGAATAAAGCTATTCTTGTTTCCTTCCATATCCTGGTGTACTTGTTTATATATGCTTGTATATGGTTAGTGTACATCTGATCCTACATTATTTGTGAATTTAGATCCTTGTTTCTTGCATAGTAGTATGTTGCTCTGATTCTACAGGTCCTTTTGAAGCTGAGCAGACAAAGAGCATGCAGCAAAACTCTATCAAGAAGGAGAGGGAATCGATCGCAAGACTCAGGTTGGTCCTCTTGGTTCTCCTATCATTTATTTTCATAAAAGGAATCAACAGTAGACTTTGATTGTTTGTTTCTAAGATAGCCACACATCTTAGTGGGAATAGTAGCATTCGTGTGGACACTATTCCCGCATAACACATCGCAGGAAACACGTGTACCCCTACAACGATGTCGCAACCATACAGTTCATGACAGTGGATCATCGCATCTATTATAGGTTTACTAGTGATGATGCAAGAACTTAGTCAAAAAGGGTCAAAATTTAGAATTAGAGAGAATTTTCTTAATCTTCTTGTATGAGTGGGAGGATATGGAGATGTTCATTTGATGTATGACACAACAAAGGGATTGAGATGAGGACAGTGACAAATTACTGTGTAACAGATGCCCCCTAAAGCATGAATCCTGAGAGAGTGGGAGGGGTGAAATGCTTTATGAAACCATGACTGAACTGAAACACCACCTTGAAAGACCTGCAGGCACAAGTACAACTATTATCTCTGATAGTGAAATATAGGTAGTCTAGGCATGGGCACAACCATCCAAAAGACATATGAAACATGGTCCGTGGTATGGACGCAGCCACCCAGTTGACAAGACCATTTTAATGATAAAGGTATGGTTGCAACCATCCAAAAAGACTCAAGTATGGTCATAGCCATCCAATCAAAGAGTCATGCATATAATCATGAACCAATCCACGCAACCCAAACATATGTAATCTTAGTCCGGGGTCTTGAAACCTTAACTGATCATAGTAAAAATTCTAGCATGTGAACAGATGTACTGAAATTGAGCATGATAGAAAATCACTTGGTTACCGGTCAATAATGGAAACCGTTAAAAAGTGTGAGAGAGACCACTAGTAATGTCAATGGTTCTCAAGGTACTACCAGTACAATCTACTAAGTGTGAAAAATGAGTTGAGTTCAAACACTCGTGGAATCACCCAATTGAAGACCAATAATGAAATTATGTCATCAGGTGCGAAGAACTTTCCATTGAGTCATGCAAGCTCTAAGGTACCGAAACGGGGTCTCCAGATCAACCTCCTAGATAATGAACTCGTGTCGACAGGAGGCGATCCGTTGTAGGAGGGCCATAATGTTTCCCCCATCAACGACACGAGATAAGGAACAAGTGGTAGTTGGTCAAACAGAGCATCAGAGGAGGAGGTAAGGGTGTGAACTGCAGAAGGATTATACTCTTGAACATATTGGGGACACGACTCTAGAATGTGGTAGCATTTTGGTACCAAGGGATCGGAGATCTAACAAAGATAACATGGATCATATGGAATGAGGCAAAATGGTAGCCCAAAACCCTGGAAGGCCAATGACGATGTGAGGATATCCCAACCCGATGAGAAGCACGAGTGTCGATGTTCAAGAGTGACTAGCTGCCATAGGTAACCAATAACAAATTCCAAATTTTCCCTCACCATTGCTGGTGAGTACCCCAATTATTTTTTAAAAACAAGCTTTAAGGGGATAACATATTCTTGTGATATAAGTTCAATCGTTGGATGAATACAACTTAGTAATAGTTTAACAAGCCCTAAGAAGGAGAAGCTCGAGTCTCATCATGGTGACGAGACCAATGTCGTTAGGGTTTAACGAGTCCGACATAGGTAAAACTTGAAGTCTTTTTCATGTTTAGAGAGTTTGAAAAAGACACGGAAAAGAAAACTCTAGGGGGTCCTTTATCATAAATCTGTGTCCATTGAGCCTGAGAAAGTAGAAAACAATACCTGAGAGAAGCACTTGACCATTACGACCAAGGAGTACTTTTCGTAATTAGTGTTCCTGATCTGAAAAAGTAAAAAAGAGATCAGATACATGATGTTTCGTAACTAAAATCAAACTTGAAACGAAAAAATCCTAGTCATATTTTCACGTTTATACGGTCGGAAAAGCGCTGAAAGTAGACCGCATTTTTATTCCATTTAACGAGTTAAAAAGGAAAACTCGGCAATATTTTCATTTTTTACAAGTCGGGAAAGAGATAAAAGGAGATTCATCCTAGAGGAATGAGTGGTATAAAGGGGAGCAACTAGTTCCAGCAATGGTGGAACTGCTCAAAACATGTAAAGGTCAAGAGGTTGGCTAATAAAACCACTCATTGCTACGATTCCTCAGGAAAGGAAAAACAACCAAGTGAAAGCATATGATCAGCCAAAGAGAAGGTGGTGATGGAATGAAACAACCAAGGCTCATCTAGCAGAATTTAGCGGATAAAAATGGCAATCATGAGATGTAAATCAAGTATGGGTTCATGTTTACACAAGTTTGAACCATGGAGAACTCTACTTGGATTTGGTTTCATGTTTACACAAGCTTGAAATGAAAAACTATGAGTTTGCATGCCCCCAACATAATGATGCAAATCAAGGTACATGCCCCCCAAGCTTCATTGCATTCAACGAGGTGGATGGAATGAAAGTTCACTTTTGAGATCTTGGAAAGACTCGACTTGGATTTTATGAGATCTTAATCAAAGACTCGATTTGGAAAAGGGAGTTGTTGCATTTTTTAATGTGGTTGACACAGGAAAAGAACTATCCTCATAACCCTTGTTTCATGGTTGAACAAGGTTGACACAAGATCAGAACTATCCTCGAGCCTGGTTTCATTTTTTTAACAAGGTTGACACAAAATCAAGAACTTTCCTCAAGACATTTGTTTCATTTTTTAGCGAGCTTGACACAAGACAATGAACTATGCTCCACACCCCTTGTTTCATTTTTTTAGCGAGGTTGACATAGGGACAAACTATCCTCGGATCTTCGTTCATGGGCCATACGAGAACATGGCACCGAAAAGGTCTTCACTGGATGGAAGAACCGTGCTCTGGGAGGAATACATGTCGTCAGGCATAAATGATAGATCAAGTTCCAATGCCCACAATACATGATGTACAAGACCATCTGCATGATTATCAACAGATGCAGAGATGGAATGGGTAGCCATATAATTGACCGGTGGCAAGGAAGGTACTGCTTGTGAGCAAGAACCAATAGGGGATGATGGCTACACAAGAGGCACCAGGTGACCAAAGAACGACAATTGATCTATGGTCACCATTCTTCCATTGTGTGGAAAACGAACCACATAGAAAAGCAAAGAAACAAGGGGCCCCATCGCATAAATATAGTCATGGCCAAGGAGAAGGTTGAAGTCTAAAGCGCCTTGGACAACCATCACATCTATATAGACAGTTTTGCCTCCCAAAGTCACAAGGAGCTTTGGAAGGATCCCGAAAGGTTGGCGAGTTCCTCCATCAAAGGCTAACAGATTCTGTGTAACAAGCACAAGCTGTGGGGAGCCCAAATCTTGCCAAGTAGTGGAAGGCATAAGACTGACAGACACACCTTTATCCAAGAGAGTGCCCAGTACGACCTTGTCATAGGTGAGTACTGTAATCTGGAAGGGCACATAGGATGGAAGGTGGAATGTAGTCAAATGACTCCAGTCAAAAGAAACAATCGAACTACTTGAAGGGGGTATCGTATGATTGCCCCCCTCCTTGACAGGAACGAAATAAGGACTCTCTTGATCAGCTAGGACATGAGGATCATTCTCGGACTCAGTAGGATCTAGCGAGACAAGAAGAACATGAGCACTGTGATCGTGATGCTCTTCCAGAACAAAGTGATCAACAGGTGGTGAACCCAAGTCGACACTCTCTCCAACCAATGGTTCATCTAGAACAGGCTTAGCACAGCGAGGCTCGGGAAGAGGGGGATGGACAAGAGAAGAATCCATATCAATCTCTTTGTCAATGAGGAGAGGGTCGAAAGGGAGCCTCTGATAACCAACTGGAAGTGGAGGCAAAGAAGCTGTAAGACATTCCATGATGATGGAAGATTTGTCCATGAGCGGGCAAAGGTGAAGGGGATGGCTAACTTCATAGAGTCTACAGGGGAATCGAATATTCCCTTTCTTCTTACCACTTCCAGTCGATGGAGGAACATCGACATGAACTTCAGAGGATGATGAGGGACATGCCAGATTGTGGGACCATTCTTCTAAGATCCTAGGTATACTAGGACAATCACGAATAAGATGGTCGCCCTTGCATAATTTACAAGGAAACATAACCTTCCACAAAGGATCAGAAGGTGGCACAAGCTATGAGGTACTCAGAACATAAGCTGCATGGATGACCTCTCGCTTAACCAACTTCTTCTTCTTCTTCGTCTTCGTCTTCTTCTTCTTAGCCACCTGGTTACTAGATGTAGAACTTTCACCAAGAAAAGGAGGGGAGGAGGATGAAGAAACAGGGGAAGAAGGTGTAGTCTCAACCCCAGAATCATCGTATCATGATTCAAACGAAGGAGACAGCAAAACAGGGGTCATGACGCTTAGGGCCATCGAGGTTGAAAAAAACCAAATGGGAAAACTGATGGTTAACCCAGGCAAGGACAATGTTGCCATATATAGCACACCGGCATTTCCAAAAGGAGGAAACGGACCATGAGCTCCATCTAGGGGAAGACCTTGGCTAGCGGACTCGGGGACTATTTCCATTGGGAATGAGCCTGAAAAACACCCGAACTGTAACAAAGAACTCTAACTGTTACCAGGAATACTTCATGGGCAGTAAATTTTATGACACAGGAAGAAAACTTGACCTTTTCATGTTTCAAGAGTCGAGAAAAGTACAAAAAGGTGACTCTATCTCTTTCGAGGTTTAATGAACCTGAAAGGACAAGTGCTGAGATGATCCTTTCCTTTTAAGGAGTCAAAAAGGAATGAAAGTGACTACTCTGGAGAACTAGGCAGGAGGTTTACCAGACAAACTACAAAACTGCATATACACCTTGATGATCAAATGAAATAGAAATTACCAAGGACTTTCCATACGACAGTCAATCTTCCCGATTGTTGTGTTAGGTGTGTTACGGTTCATAAGGTGGTAGACACAACTTCCTATGGATGTAGGATGATAACCTAGTGGGGTCTTCCAATATATACTCGATGGTACAGGGAACACAAATTCGTACTAGGCAGCTATTGAGTCACAGAAGGAGGAATCACCCAACCTTAAGCGAAAGCAATAGTGACTAGGTTTCATGACACCGGGGCACGTCTCTAGCATAAACCTCTAAATAATGTGCGTTAAGTTCCAATGCATTGTTAAATTCATTCAGTTAATTTTAGAGTTTATCTTGAATTAGGTTCCAGTTTTCAGGCCCTACCATATCTATGGAAGAAATCCCTAGGATGCAACTAGAATGAGTAAAGCGTGAATCGTTTCGATGAAGACCTACTTAAAGGAGGGTAGAGAGCTCACTCCCAAATCAACATGAACCAAGACAAGAAAATGCAAATGCTAAGAAACATAATGCATCAACACACCAATCCTACAGTGCATCGATACTACTAATGAAAGATTTAAGATTCGCTTTCAAATTAATCACACATGGAAATTTGTAATGCAAATGTACTTTCACTTTCACATACTAAATGAATGCAACCTCTTGATATTTTTTTTTGTTTTAGAATAAAGAGCGATAAATAAGCAAGTGTAAAACTAATTGATCCAAATAGTTGTGATCTATGCTTAGTAGTGAAGAAGTTGAATCGGTTATGAGAGATCGACTCAATAATCGACACCACAAAATAAATCAGAAAGAGAACAAGCAGCAAAAAGCTTCAAAGAAATCAATAAGACAGTTGTGAATGAACATTGGATAGACAAGTAACCCAGGCCAATGTTTTCAAAATACTGAAAAGAGCTAGGTTGTAGGGCTAAAAAGACAAGATTCACTCAATTGAGATCAAAGAGGAACATGTCTTAACCAAAACAATCAAAACAAGGTGACAAGAGAGAGAAAATAGAGAAGGGGAAACAAGAATGATGGTTTCAAGAGGAAAAGTTGTGAAAAACAACTTGCACAAGAATCTTCGCAGGCCTTTAACTAGCAACATGTGATGATAAGCCAATCATTGCAAGGATAAAGAAAGCAACAGAGTGACTTCGTCACATGCGTACACCTATCTTCTGCGACGGTCTGATTTAAGGAATCGTCATGACTGTACGATGTGAATCAGCGACACACAGATTTACTCAAGATGATAGGGTGACATCATCATAGCTATCAAGCTAACTTTAGCGACGTGCTTAAAAACAAGAAAAAAAAAGTGATAATTCCCAAACAAACACCAAGCTATCCTTTCAAACTGTAAGGGGGATTCCCAGATTGACCCAGGTAATCTAAAACTGAAAGTGCAATCCCCAAAATTCAAGAGACACTAAATCAAACAACAAACCTAAAGTAAACAAGAAGAAAACATACAAAGGACTCCGCAGTATGGTTGCCAACTTGTGATGCAAAAAACTGTTCCCTCTGCAGACGGAGGCAACCCCTCTAGCCCTAGAGTGAGTCTAGTCATAGCCAAAACAAAACAACAATCAATTTCCTTAAATAGTCATCGTTGGAGGCCTACCTCAAAACCGATGTTTGGTGAAGCTTCCATTGTACTGCTCCAGATTTCGTTTCCTTATCCTAAAGAGTAATTTACCTAAACACCACAAGAAAACAATACAGCAGGTAATTGAGAACAACAATGATCTGTTTACTCATAAATTCAAGGAGTCACAAGCTATCAAGTAAATTATATAGAAGATATAGAAAATCGTTATTGATTGCATTAAAATAAATCAAGATCAAAGCTTACAACCAAGCCTTGACGTTGCAAGCCTTCTCAGAGGGTCCAACCGATATGTTCCTTCAAGCATTCACTCTCAAGAATGGGTCTCCCAAATGGATAATATCTCTCTCTCATTAACAAGCTCTAATGGAAGGCTAAGGCACTCCATAACATCTTATCAAACTATTAGCAATTCCACACTTGTCACACTCACACCAAAGCTGTCTACTCTGCTAAAAACAAGAACTAGCAACCAGCAATCCAAGAATTAGGAACTAGCTTGATCATAGAAATGGTGAGTGCTTTTCTAGGAGGAGGAACCTCCATGAAATGAGGGAGAGGGATCTTATCCTCAAGGGAGGTTGCACAAAAGATGAAACCACGTATCAGAGGTGGAAAAATGACCCAAACCAACCCATCAACCAGCTCAAGAAACATCCAGAAGGCTAATTGTTTGAATTAATTCGCCAAATCTAGATTGTCACCAGTAATGAACTGGGGACTAGCGACGGCATCGCAAGGGGGCAATGCATTTGGTTCAATCATCACAATAGGCACCTGGAATACTTGCGCCGAGCCCTAAAAATTGACCGTCAAAGGAAACACGTGTACCCCTGTGATGATGTCATGACCATACAGTTCATGACAGTGGAGCATCACGTCTATTATAGGTTTACTAGCGACAATGCAAGAACTTAGTCAAAAAGGGTCAAACTTCAGCATTAGAGAGAATTTTCTTAATCTTCTTGTATGAGTGGGAAGATATGGACATGTTCATTTGATGTACAACACAGCAAAGGGACTAAGATGAGGACAGTGACAAATTACTATGTTAGCACCTAAATCTGTCTTAGGCTAAAGGAAGGCAAAATTCAGGATAACCACAAAGCACGCTCAGTCTGGTAGCTAGCCCTACCAGAACAGGAGAGGGCTCTCTCCAAGTCACGCTTAGCGAATAAGTAAATGAAATGGTCTAAGATGACTTACAGTGAAATATTGATCTTAGGCTAGTAAGTAAATATGGATACAAGAAACAAATTTTTATGAATGACTTAGTTTCTAGGATGGTATGGGACCAATGGACAGCAATGAGCAGAGAATTTAATACAAAGGCACAGATTACTTCGTGAGGCAAGATAGGCGGAAAGTCTAGAAAAAAATTTGAGATAATGCGGAATGGAAAGATTGTTTAGGAGGGTGAAAAGAGCATAAACACATGAATCCTTTTCAACAGAAGAAGAACACATAACGTGAAACTTTCCCACATGTAGAGCAATAAACATGAATTCTACCTTATCTTACTTAGAAAATTTCACTGGAAATGAATATGAATGAACTACGAAACGTAACGAAATACATATGAAACATAAAGATGACACATTTGCTACACTCACACCACATGAATCTCATGAACCAGAGCCTCTTCCTTTCATTAATTCTCTGTCAAAATATACAATGAAGAACTAAATTTCTCTCCCACAGTCTCCCAGAAATTACAACCCAACCAACCCTTTGCAAATGGTTTTCATACAATAAATAGAATATGCCATGAGGAAATAGAATGACCAAGAGTTGGGGAGTTTCTCAAATCATTACAAAATGGAGATGGAAAGCCAACCATTAGCTACAGATGCAGCGTTACAAAAATGACAAATGGCTTGGGTGACTGTTTTCCTTCCTTTGCCACTTGGATAGAAGCCAAATTCTTTAAACTTTGCCTTAGTTTCCGAAAAAAGTGAAGTGTATATGAGCATGCCCACTTGGAGAAAGTTGGGAATCGAAATTTCACGAAACGGAGGTGAATTTGGCCTTTTTCTCTATATGCGTCGCGCCCAATTCTATATGCACCGTGCCAATTTGGAGGTTTTTTTGAGGTACCTCCAAGAGTCCAAAGTTTTCTCAAGTGTGCTTGTTGGAAAGCCTGGCCTGTCTACTTTCCAACCCAAGTCGAATTTCTAAATTTGGTGCCCATTTTCCCCTCCAAATCTTCATTCTCCCAAGACTGCTTCCTATGTGTCAAAATAGGGGCAGAGAGGTCATGTTTTGAGTGTTTTTGGCCTCCTGGAGACTCAAATCATGCCCAAATTTCTTGTCCATGCACCAATAGTCGTGATTTTGCATGCTGAATCCAAAAATGCAAGCCATTTCCAATTTGGAGCTACCAATCCTAAGCGCCACGCCAATGGCGCAGCGCACAGGGAGAAAAAACCTGTGTTGTGACCAAAATTGCCCCAAATTTCTTGAAATTTGGGCTGGAGGTTCTCTAAGAGGTACTATACTGGGCCATAGAGGCTTCAACCAAGATTTGAAGCCGATGTTGCTCCTTTTGCCTCTTTTGTCTCTTTGTTGCTCTGCCCAATTTTGCCTTCAAGCTCCTTATCCAAGCCTTCGAACTCATGTTCCGTGCCCTGTAATGATAATCCATCCGCCTCAGTATGGTTTTGTCTCTGTCGGCCTTTTCCAGTAGTCTCTCAAGGTGGATGTTGATACGCTCGAGCCAAGACTCACGGTCATTGTTAATCTCTTGCTCCAAGGGAGTGAGCTTGATCTTCCTATGCTGGGCAGCTTGGCGATTCTCACGGATGCTTTGCAGCTCCATGATCTCATGCTGGTCCTCAAGCTTTTTGTTCCTCTACTCCAAATACCTGATGATCCATTTGGCCCTCTCCAAATTGAGTGACAAGTCTTGGATCTCCGTTGTCTACTCCTGGATGGTCATCCTAAGTTTGGCACTCTCCACATCTGCATCATCATCCTGAATGAGGATGAAGTTGGCCTTCTGTTCACCTGATGGCCCCTCGTCATGCATGGGCCTCTTGCCCTTGTCCTGTACCTATGTTGTCGATGCCGAAAACGAGGCCCCTTCCACCTTGGATGGAGATAACACTCGCTTTGCTACTGCAAACAAGTGCCTATTTCCTCTCTGATATGTAATGAATACTGGCATAGTAGTGGACTCATGGCGCTCATACTGATTAGAAGGACCACCTATCTCATTCTCTGCCTCTGATAATACCTATGAAGTGCTGAAGAGGTCATGGGAGACGAAGTCCTCCCAAGCAATGCCCTGCAATCCCAACTGATGATCCACCAAAATCCGGATAAGAGCAAAGTGATAAAAACTGTTAAGTTGCTGCTAAGGGGTCTTATGCTACATGAAGGTGTTCATCCTCTCTATGTTCCTGCAAATGAAAAATGGAAGGTTCATCATCCGCACCCTGGTAAATTGCATGAGAAACCTGATGTGGTAGGCATATAAACGAGAGAATCTCCCCTCACAGCTGAAGTACTTCATGATCAATTTCATGAGCGGAGCATATTCATCCTTCAAATATCTAAACGGAAAGACTCTTGTGAGCTGCCTCAAGAAACTGGCCTTAATGTAAGGCTCATAATGTTGCCTATCAACCTTCTCTTTCTTGTGGCACTATTCTCGAACATTCAGTATGCCAGTTGCCAATGAGATAGTTTTGGGTGTCAATGTGAAGGTGACCCCGACCAAGATAGAATAACCTCCATGTAGGTGAAGCACAAAAAGACGAGCCAACTCATGATGAACTCTAGCATTAGCCACCCTTTGATAGATGCTGGAAACATGACATGGCAAGAGGGCAGGCCTGCAATTCAGTGATGGTAGTTGGCCCATCCCTAACATCTTTGCCACTCTTGTGATGTCTCCTGGGAGCCTGTTCTTCCGACGATGAATCACTTTGTGTCTCCATCTCATACTCTGATGAATGCTCAGATGCCATGACTGTTGTGTGTGTACTGTACTTGAGCTGCCCTTTCATGATGGTGTGAAACTAGGTGTTTTTGTAATATCTGCCACCAAGGAGAACAATGAAAACAGGGCGTATTAGGAGGGGAATAATATGATGGGAATAGGAGTTATGGGGAGAAGTTTTGCTCAGGGATATGTAGGGTGGTTTGGGTATTTGATAAGGTAGGGTTTTTCGATTTTGATTGAACAATGAGTGGAGGGATAGGGGATAGGGTTTGGTAGTGTTTTAGGGTAGGGATAATAGGAAAAATGAGAAAGGGGGGATAGGGAAAAATGTAAGAAAGGGAAAAATGAGGGGTGAAAACGGAGCCTTGGCACTAACACCACAATTTTGCAACCCTAACAACCATGGCTTTGATGTTTTTTTACTGGTTGGTTTTATGAGTTTTCTTGCAATTAAACATAGCCATGATATAGAGCCTACCTATCGATTTGAGGGGTTTCACAGGCAACTTGAGGCAATTTGGCACAATTTCGGGCCTTTGTGGGTGTGCTCTGTGCGCAAAACCCAGTGCACCGCGCCCTTTATATGCGTCGTGCCCTTGTAAAATTTGCACTATGGGGCGGCTTTGTGTGCGACACACTCTATATGTGTGTCGTGCCCCTCTGTGTGTGCATCATGCTCTGGAAAATGACTCCCACTTCACTCCAAATGCGTGCTATCTTTTTCACAAACTTTGCTATGTTTCTCTATGACCTTGATTTGCACAATGACCTTGATTTTTGTGGAAACTTGTATATAAAGACTTTGGAGTCATGGGTTTAATTTTTTCCTCTCCAAAAACCCACTTTGCTAATGTTTCATTTTGGCTTTTTTCATTGACTTAAAGCAACACTGAATTTCACTTTTCCCTTTGAAATTTTAGCTCAAATGATGAAATTTTCGGCACTCTTTGCATGGATTGCATGACAGGGCATTTGGCCACAGAAACCTTGACTGCACCTGAAGAAATCAACTGACAACTTTTTTGAAAATTTTATCACAAATGACACTGTTTGACTTTTCTTCAAAACAGAGTTTTGAAGAACAATCGAAGTTTGTCCACATGACGATGAAACTCTTTGAATCATAAATTTGTAAGGGCCTCACTCTGGCCTGCATGGCTTTATTGGACATGGTTGTAGACCAAATTGATTAATCCCTATACCTAATTATCGAAAATGACTTTGTCCGTTAAAGGACCAGACCTTGACTGTCATGGACTTTAGTGATCATTGACAAAAGACCTAAGCCAGCAGGAGCCAGACATGAGGGGAAATGACTAGTATGACCTTTTCCGTCATATTATGGCATGCCCCTAGTGGAATGCAGCTGGGTGAGTGGAACGGGACTCCAAAAAATGAAATGCAGGAATAGTTTTGATCTATGATGGAGACTGACAAGACCGACTCTAACATTGGCTACAATGGGGGATGGTAGCTCCTTGGAGGTGCCAAGAACAATAGATCTTTGGAAGAGCTAGACAATGCCCTCGTCCATTGGGCTATGGAGTCATTATTTCAACAAACAACACAGGACTCTGACTCATTTATGAAACTGAAATGACCAAAAAATTGACTTAAATTTGACATTGAAATGACTTGAAGACTAACTTGACAAACTCTAACCAAACTGAAATAAAAATGGTATTTACAATGACAGTGGAAGCAACATTAATAACTCAGAAATGGTACTGCTTGAGAAACCAACCATTGATCGGCCCTCCTGGACAATCTTGCCCGTTCATTTCCTTCAGAAGAAAGGCATTCTGACCCTGATATGTTGCAATCTTGAAAGGACCTTTCCAGAGGTTCTCGAACTTACCGTGCTTACCTTTTTCCTCATTCCTTGCATCCCACTTCAGCACCACATCATCCAACTGAAATTTGTCCGCCTTTGCTTTTTTGTCATAAATTTTCTTAATCTTCTCCTGTAATTTGGATGTGTTCTTGAAAACTTCTTCTCTGGTCTGCTACAAGTGGACCATTTGATTCAACCTTCTCTTCATGGGATCTTCTTCACTGCCAGCCTCCTGAAGAATCTTGAATACTGAGGCAGCGAGAGAGGTAGGAAATATTGTATCAAATCCATAAACAAGATCAAAAGGTGATGTACCTATGGATTTCTTCTGACTGACCCGATCTGCCCACAGTGCATTGACCAACCTCTTATGCCAGCTCTTCTTATTTATTTCCAGCAGCTTCTTGATGATGTTGACCAATGATTTGTTCGAAGACTCTGCCAATCCATTTCCTTGCGGATGATAGGAAGTTGAGTGACCCAAAATGATGTGTTATTTATGACAAAACTCTACCATCCTTTTTGATTTGAAAGCTACTGCGTTATCAGTGATTAACTTATTCGGGCAACCAAAGTAAGACAAGATGTTATTTTCAAGGAATGAAATGATTACTGCATCAGTAGCTTGTCTGGTGGGAATTGCCTCGGTCCATTTCGTGAAATAATCTGTCACTGTGAGGATCCATCTATGCTGACTGGAAGAAGCGGGATGAATTTCACCAATGAAATCCAATCCCCATTGCTGGTGTTAGTGTCAGTCTTTTCAGCCTTCCTCCAGTGATCAAATATGCTCTTACAAAGTGATTTTGAAGTGTCAAGTCAAATTTTGTCATTTCAAAGAGTTTTCAAGCAAAATTTGGTCACTAGGCATTAGGTCTAGGGTTTGCTTTCACTCCTTCTAAAGTTGTCCAAATGGCGGTCGATGTCATCATTCAGCTGATTCTATCATCATTCATAGGGTTTTGATTATCATGTCAGTGTCTAATGAGTCATTTTACACCTTGTTCATGCTTCAGTTGTGCCTTGGCAAGTTCATTTCCCTCTCCTAGGGTTTTGAAGCCAATTTCTCTTGGATGGTCAGATCAACGGAAAAATTTGTTTCCTGATGTTCATACACCTTCCCCTATCCTTAAAGTACCATATCATACACTTCCCAACACTCAGATTCCCCAAAATCCTCATTTTTGCACAAACCGTAGTTTCTAGCTACAACCTGGCAATTTTCTAGGTTTGGCCTGTGATTTGCCCTTTTGGACCCCTTCCCCTCACTCAATCTCTGAGATTCCACTTTCCCCTACTTCCTAACGTCCCTCTCCACTCCCAAAAATTTCCCCAAGAATTTAGAAGCCCCCTATCCCCTTCATTTCGCTTCATTTCGACAAAAT
>APFE030643508.1:20341-43891 GCA_000404065.3 Pinus taeda
AAACACAAAAACGAAGGAAAACGGCCGATCCACTCCAAATTTTGGCCAAAGCCTCTTTGACTGAGCATGGTACTTGATTGGGGACTCCCAGCCCAAATTTCAAGAAATTTGGAGAAAATTTTGTCATTTGTGAATTTTTTGTGCAATTTACAGGTTTTTCTCGTGGAATGGTCTCACCCCGGGTGAGACCATTTTGGAGGACTGCTCGGAAATTTGAAAACTTGGCATTTTTGGAAAGGGCATTCAAATAGAAAAATTACCAATACTTGGGAGAAGCCTGATTTTGAGATTTGAGCCTCCAAAAGCTCAAAATACATCAAAAAAATGACTTTCTGCCCACTTTTTGAGTTGCAGAAAGTGACCTTGGGAGAAATGGTTTTTGAGGGGCAAAACAACTCCAAATTCAGAAATTCCACTTGGGATGGAAAGTAGACAGCCCAAGATTTCCAATGAGCCATCTTGCACCTGATTTGGACCAGTGGAACCCACTCATAGTTTGCAAAGGGGCGCGACCATTTGAACAGGGGGCGCGACCATTCGAGCCAGCTTTGCCAGAATTGACCTTTTTCGTCAAAAAACACTGTTTTGACTATGGTTGACCATTTTTACTTGTAGATGATGGATAAATGTAATATTTTCATGGCACTTTGATAGATTTTATCTCTCTTTACCTTTCTAGAAGCTTCCTTGATGTAAAAAGTGAATAATTAATGCATGAATCAGTTAGCTAAGTAATAGAGGCAAGTGGTTGAGCTGCCTATTATCTAGTGCTTAGTTTGGAATTAGTTCAAACTGCTCCTAGAAGGATGAGCTAGACCCCTAGAGGCAAGGGAAGAGGTTAGCTTGCCTATATTATGTGTTTTCTTAGTCATTTTGAGAGGTTGGAAGGTTGGACTCTTGTGGGAGAAAGCTTTATGGTATATTGTACATCTATCTCTGCAATTTAGAGAAAAGGAAGGCCAGGGTTTTGCAGACATCATTGTGGATTCTTGTGGATTGTTGTGTTGATGGTGTGTTCTCTACATGTTCTTGTAAGTCTGTTTATGTATTCCACATCTCTCTTTTGCTTCTATTTGGACAGATGAAGTGGTAAAGTTTGAATTCATGCCTTGATATGCTCAGCTTTTTAATTTGTTCAAAAGTTATGTTTTCTACTATCTAGAGAGGATTCAAATGGTTTTTTGCCCTCTTTAGCTCCTTCTCTATCATCCCTGATCATCCATTTCAGATTAAGGCATCAGCGCTCACTCCTACCTTGCCCCAAAGATCCCCCTGCAAAAACTGTGCTCAATCCCCGCACCCGGAATTGCACTCCCTCCAATTGCCACCAAAAAACCCAAAAATCTTTAAATCAACCCCCCTTATCAATTTACTAGCCTAATATCTTTGATCCTAATTGGTCAGCTTATCATTTGAAAGATCTACCGAATCTGACCCGAGAGAGCCTTCTCATACCTCGTAGGGCTAGCTACGAGGTGAAATGGTTTGATGTAGCCTTGAGAGTTTGTCTATCTCAGCCTAGGTGAATTTCAAGCGCTAACACAAGGAACATAAACGATGTTAAATCTTTGTGTAAGGGATTATTTTAACATATTTTAAGTCTGCATCTTGGTATGAATTGCGGTTCTGTAAGGCTTATGTAATTCAGAGTATGATCGATAGCAGAAATTGTTATTATTAGTGCGTTGAAGCCACAGGTAAGGTCGATTGCAGAAAGTACTATTGGTTGAATGCGTTCTGAATAGAATGAAAGAGATACACAGTCTTGATTCGTGAGAAATTTGGTTTGCTGAAGCATTAATTTACATATTTGTTAGAATGACATTGTGACATTGTTAGAATCGATATCATAGAATATGGACTGGAAGCGTGGTGGTTTGTACAGAATTAAATGGCAAAGATGTGTGATTAAAAGGTGGAGTAGAGGTCGAGTTGAATCAAGTGCAGAAGGTGAGATTTAAAGTGCAAGCGGTGAATGGACCATTGCCAGAAGTGATGGCATAAAATAAATGACGTTGTTTAATGATCGATGATGATAGAGTAAGAACCAAATTTAGGAGCAAAGCGTGGAATTGTTGAAAAACCAAGTGGAAAGCCAACTACTGAAAGGTATGAAATTGAATTAATAAAAACCTGGTAGTATATACAAACTGTCATATCTACTGCTAAGGCGTTAACCAGCTAGGAAAACTAGAATAGGAAAGGCGCAGAATGGTTGAAGAAGGTATGAATTTGCATTGAATTCAGTTAATAAATTGAGATCTGGAATTGTTTGACAAAATCAACTGTAAATATTAAAATACCTATGTTGATGTGAAACCGCTGCATACGCTGTAAGAGAAAAGGCACATTTAGTTGGTACTTTGATTTGGGTTGTTATAAATGGTTAACGCAGAGTAGGCACAACGTTTAATGGTAAGTGTATTAAGTGTTGAAGAAATAGACTCTGCGTTGAAATGTTGAAATGTTGAATTGAACCGATATTCATACAGCTCGAGTGTAATGTGTTAAGCTTTGAACACATTCATAAGTTATAAGTTTTATAAAGTGATACATCTGCCAGATTGTTAAAGATTGAAGGGCACAGTAAAGTTATGGATCGAATCCTGAATGAAGTGATTGTATGGACCAACATTGAGTTTTGATGACAGTGTTAAAAGCAGAGTTTGAGCTAGAGGATGGACAACGCTTAATAACACAGGTATGTTTAAACCGAATGGAATTAGTTTGAACAACGCTGGTATAATAAGTTGTGACTGAGGTTTATATTGGGTTCAAAAGTGGAACTTTGTTATAATGAAAATTGGTTTTTATTCAAATATTGAACTCACACTATTATTGGATCCTATATACTCATGTTGTTGAATTGAAACAAATGAGCAAGTGATGGGTGAGTAGTATGGGATTTATGTTGAAAGGATTCCGCAAATAAATGGTATTGTATGAATTTTCCAACTGTTGATGTTTTGACTTGTGTATATAATGATGATACATGTGGATAAGAACAAAGTTGAAGTTCCTGGGTATTGCAAGCTTTAGGCTTGCGTCATTTTTGGTATCAGAGCTTGGCTCTGTTGAATTGAAAAATGTTTATTTTCCGAATGAGGACAAGAAGGTTTTATTGAAAGCTGAAATGTTTTTTTTTTACTGTATGATGAATGATGATTGAAAGATCAGATTTTTAAATCTGATATGCAAACTACACAAGTGAACAGGATTGCAGGGAGGAAAAGATCATGCAAGATCTTAGGAGGTAAGATGATTTTTCTGATTTGAAATTTGTAAATGAAGTTTATAGTTGCAGAGAAGATGATGGCAGTGAACCTGGCATTCAGCTAAAGGCTGGATAAGGAGGACCATTGCAGTGTCTCGAAGAAGAAGGTGACTTGAAGAGATAGCCTAAAGAGAGTAGAGAGAGTGCTCGAAAGGTTTCAGAGGCAGTGAACCAAGTACTTACCAAAAGACTGAGGAGAGCTTGGTGAGGTAAGTGGCAGCAAAAGAAATTGCTGTCGTAGAGGCTAGTACAACTCGTGGTGAGTGAGAAACTCATAAAGAATATGATCATGGAGGATCAAAGAAGAGGTTCAGAGGAATGCCACAGTGATGAGATGACTGCAGAAATCAGAGAAAGAGAGATTGCAGTAATGAAAGTGCAATTGCAGGTACTAGAGGAATGGCTGCAAGAGTAGGAAGATCAGAATAGGAAAAGGCTCTTTCCACTGAAGGGAAAGAGAATGGTTTGGCGACAATTGCAGAGGAGGTTGAGGCAAATTGTGATTGCCTTGTTGAAAAAGGAACTTAGAGTTCTTGAGCCAGAGATGGAATTGGAGGAAGCAGTCAAGACTGAAAAGTCTTGTGATTTAAAAACTAATGAGTTGTGTATGTTTGCAGGTACAGTATAGGGAGATGAACAAGCTTTAGAGTTTGTTCAAGAAAAGTTGAATTTGAAGGCTGTTCAGATCAATGCTGAGATAGCAAAATCTCAGGAAGGAATGAAGATAGAGGAAGCAGAAAATGATGAGTACTCTGAAAAAGAAAGCAGTGATGCTTTTTATGTTACAGTACAAGAGAAAACTCTTGTGGACGCTGAAGAAGAGAAGCAGTCTGAAGCGCAGATAAGGGAAGTAACAGCTGATACTGTTGAACATTTTATGCAAACTGAAAGTTTATGTATGAATGTAGGTGATGATGATAAGCTTCAAAAATGCTACAAAGAAATTGCATTGTTGGAATACTTGTTGATAAATTCAGAGTATATTAGTAAGGTTACAGCAGACGAAAGAGTTCAGTACAGTGAACGAGAGCAGAAAGACATCTTAGAGACAGATGGTGTGAAGGAAGGACTGGTTGACAGTCTTGAGAATCCTTCAGAGAATTCTTTGGGTAAAGAGAATCAACATACTGATGTGCTGATAGTGGAGGAGAATTCAGAACAACATACTGAAGTGCTGGCAAAGGAGGACAAGGCACTAATGCCTTCTGATTTTTATTCTAACAAGTGTTTTGTGAATGCAGGTATTTTTGTAGAACATTTGACTCAGTTGAGCAGTCAAATGAAGGAAGAAGAAGTTTTATGTTCCAGAAGACAAGAGGGTATGGATGATCGGGTGGCAGTCAGAACAGAAACAAGCATAGAAGCAAGAAGTCAGCGAGTGACAGTACAAATAGAGAAAGTAAAAACTGAGCAAGCCGTCTTAGCTCAGCAAGTAGCAAGAAATCAACATCCGAGATATTATGTGGAATGAGAGATTGAAAGTATTAGAAGACTGATGACGAAAGAATCCCGGAAGAGGCCAGCAACAAGAAAGAAAAGGAAAGACAACAAGAGAAAGACAACGAAAGATTGCAAGAGCAGAGGAAGTGGAGCACTACAGCACAAAATATGGAAGCCTAGAGGACAACAACAGTAAAGCAATTGACAAGCAAAGAAAGATTACAAAATAAAATTTGGGATCCAGGAGGAAATATCTAGACGTATGACCAGGTGGTCATGAATTTTCTTACATGGGGAGTCTGATGCAGGAGCATCATCTCCGAAAAACACCTTGTATTTTGCCTAAGCTACAGGGTTTCATGTTTTGAAGAAATATTAAAATTTCATGTAAATATTAATATTATTTTGAGTGAGAAATTGTAAATGTGAGATAAATTAGTTTCTAGATTATTTAGAATTAATGAGGGAGCCTAAGTTGGAATTAGTTTCTAAGTTTTAGGGATGAGAATCTATCTTTTAGGGATGTTGAGAGATTTAGGGATTTGTTGAGGAATTGAAGGGATTGCGCATTTAATTAAATGATTTTTTAAATTGTATAAATAGGAGGGGGTTTTGAGAGAAAAACACATTGAGATTGTGAGTAGGCTTGAACAGTAAGGCTGTAAGCCTTCAACAATTCTAAAGGGCCACATAATTGAAATATCTGGCCAGAAAAAGTTTGTAAGTCATTGTTTTGTTTCAGTTTATATACATTGATTGGTTGTGCAATTATATATATTTCTGGTTAAATGGTTGAGGTATCGATTGTTAAAAATCGATCAAAGGAAGCCTGCAATAAGAGAAATTGTGATATCGATTTGTATGTCCAAGCTAAAAGAATTGATATTTATATAACAATTGTTATTGGTGCATGAATTTATGAATGGTTGTGAAGAAAGAAAGAGAAGAGTGCCAACAAACGGTGAAACCCGTTATGCATCATCAAGGAACATAAAAGATGTTAAATCTCTGCGTAAGGGATTATTTTAACATATTTTAAGTCTGCAGCTTGGTATGAATTGCGGTTCTGTAAGGCTTATGTAATTCAGAGTATGATCGATAGCAGAAATTGTTATTATTAGTGCGTTGAAGCCACAGGTAAGGTCGATTGCAGAAAGTACTATTGGTTGAATGTGTTCAGAATAGAATTAAAGAGATACACAGTCTTGATTCGTGAGAAATTTGGTTTGCTGAAGCATTAATTTACATATTTGTTAGAATGACATTGTGACATTGTTAGAATCGATATCATAGAATATGGACTGGAAGCGTGGTGGTTTGTACAAAATTAAATGGCAAAGACGTGTGATTAAAAGGCGGAGTAGAGGTCGAATTGAATCAAGTGCAGAAGGTGAGATTTAAAGTGCAAGCGGTGAATGGACCATTGCCAGAAGTGTTGGCATAAAATAAATGACGTTGTTCAATGATCGACGATGATAGAGTAAGAACCAAATTTAGGAGCAGAGCGTGGAATTGTTGAAAAGCCAAGTGGAAAGCCAACTACTGAAAGGTATGAAATTGAATTAATAAAAACCTGGTAGAATATACAAACTGTCATATCTACTGCTAAGGCGTTAACCAGCTAGGAAAACCAGAATAGGAAAGGCGCAGAATGGTTGAAGAAGGTATGAATTTGCATTGAATTCAGTTAATAAATTGAGATCTGGAATTGTTTGACAAAATCGACTGTAAATATTAAAATACCTGTGTTGATGTGAAACCGCTGCATACGCTATAAGGGAAAAGGCGCATATATTTGGTACTTTGATTTGGGTTGTTATAAATGGTTAACGCAGAGTAGGCACAATGTTTAATGGTAAGTGTATTAAGTGTTAAAGAAATAGACTGTTGAAATGTTGAATTTGAACCGATATTCATACAGCTCGAGTGTAATGTGTTAAGCTTTGAACACATTCAGAAGTTATAAGTTTTATAAACTGATACATCTGCCAGATTGTTAAAGATTGAAGGGCACAGTAAAGTTATGGATCGAATCCTGAATGAAGTGATTGTATGGACCAGCATTGAGTTTTGATGACAGTGTTAAAAGCAAATTTTGAGCTGGAGGATGGACAGTGCTTAATAACATAGGTATGTTTAAACCGAATGGAATTAGTTTGAACAATGCTGGTACAATAAGTTGTGACTGAGGTTTATATTGGGTTCAAAAGTGGAACTTTGTTATAATGCAAATTGGTTTTTATTCAAATATTGAACTCACACTATTATTGGATCCTATATACTCATGTTGTTGAATTGAAACAAATGAGCAGTGATGGGTGAGTAGTATGGGATTTATGTTGAAAGGATTCCGCAATTAAATGGTATTGTATGAATTTGCCAACTGTTGAGGTTTTGAATTGTGTATATAATGATGATACATTATAAGAACAGAGTTGAAGTTCCTGGGTATTGCAAGCTTTAGGCTTGCGTCACAATAGGAACTTTGGTGTGTGTTTGAGGTTTTCCTTGCCTGATCCTTGTACTTTTTCTTGTCCTAAAGTACAGTGGAGTTTTTCTTTGTCTCTTCCCTTTTTTCTTGATGGGGGTTCTTAAGGCAGTGAGGACAGCTGCTGCCTCTTTCTCAGTGGGTTTTGGAAATACCCTGGGTGAGTCCTCCCCTTCTTTTCCTTGCATTGTATACCTATTTTCTTTCTTTTCTTATATCTCCCCTTTTCCATTCTCCTTCTTACTCTTGTCTTTCTCCTCTTCGTCTCCCTCTAGTTCCTCACTCTGTTCATCAGTTTCTTCCTTTGCATCTTCTTTTGTCTCTTCACCACTTTCCTTCTCCTTTTCTTCGTCTTCTTCCTCCTCTGTTTCCTCTTCATCCTTCTCTGTTTCTTCTTCATTCCTCTTTGTTTATTCTTCATCCCTTTCACTAGAAGTGGGGCTTTTGTCATATTCAAGGGCTTTTATGTCTTCCTCTATCTGCATGTTTCTGAAATTTTCCCATGTGATAGGGAGTCTTAGGTTTTGGGGGGCATCTTCTATGACAAGTCTAATTAACCCATGATGGGCTAGCTGTTGATAGTTTCCTCCCTGCACCTTAATGCTTATATCTATCACTGATTGAAGAAGAAAGTAGGGTATGCTTAGTCTATTTTGAGGAGGTGTGTTTGCTCCAAACCTCAGCTCTTGGAGAAGCCTAAAATGGTGCCAATATACCACACTGTACCTACCTCCATATGATATATACTTAATGAGGTGGTATCTAATTTCATTCCAAGGATATGGTAGGCTTGCTCTTTTGACCCCATTTTTGTCTTCCATTGCCTCCTCTCCTTCCAAAAAGAATTTCTTCTTTGCAATTTTGCTGCTACCCTTATGTTCCTTTCTCCAAGGCAACTCTAAAGGAAGTGTGGTGATTCTGCCTATTATTTCAGGGATGATTTCTACAGAGAGGCCTTTCACCACAACAATGGAATGGGTCCTAGTCAGTGGTATGAGGGAGAGAGCAAAGTCTCTAGCCACTTCATCATCATATCCCCTCAATTTTTCAAAGAAACCCATCCAATTGTGCCTTGTGAATATCTCTAGTACAGGAGGGTGTTGATGAATTATCATTGTATTTGTGGGTTCCCTCTTGTTAAATCCCCATGTCATTTTTCTTTGATGGATGTGGAGGGTTGTATATGTCTGATACCAAATTCTAATGGATAAGGAATTTTAAATGAAAATCCTATGTATAATTCCCCTAGATTGCAATATTTTCAACAAAATAGAAGGATTTTCTATATATTTTTTTACTTGGAAAAGGTGGGAAGGTATAGCTCCTACCTCCTTGTCACTGTCTAATGAAGCCAACCTTTTGCTTTTCCCTTTAAAAATTCTCACTGCCAATCCTGTAGGTGACTATTCCGTATCCTGTAGGATCCCCTATATGATCATGTAGGTTTTCCTGTAGGATCCTGTAGGTGCTCCTGCGCTGGAAACAAACCGCTCACTGTCTTTCCTATAGACTGCTTTAGGGGTCGAGAGCAACTTTTCTTTGATGTAGCCTTGAGATTGTGAATGCCTCTATGCATGGGAATCATTGTTTTATTTCCTCATATGGGTGATTTGAGTGGGATAGTGTGCTGGAAACCGAGGTACAAGTATCCATTTTTGGACCGTTGGTCCCACTACCACATCATCATTCTCCTTACCTTGTAATCAACTCACACTTCGGGCATCCGTAACTTAACCACTTTCGACCTCATCTCTATTTCTCCTAACTTGATTGCAGCCACGTGTGTAATGAACTAAATGTATTCTCCTCTTTGACTGACTAAAGGTGGCCGAGTTAGCTGGCCACCTTTTGCTTATAAAACCAACTCTTTCACAAATCTACATTTTATCATATTATGCTAACGAAAGAGTTGAAGTGAGAGACATACCTGTGGTGAGATGCCTTGCTGTTGCTTTATTGGAGAGTGAAGTCCTTGCTGTGTATTTGCTACATGTGTTTTTCTCTTCTTTTTTCTTATTGTCCTCCTTTGATGTTTTTCTTTGATGTGCAGGTAGTAGATGGTGATGTTGATGATCCTGTTGCTATTGTTAAGCTCTGGAGGAGCTTCTTTGACCTCTGGATCTCCATGTTGAAGCTAACTGCATCCTGTGATTTTTTGTTTTATGGTATAGGCTAACTGCCTCTCCCTCAAATTTTTTAATCAATCCTTCACTTCTAGAGCACGAGGATGGTTGGCATGGGTAGAGAAGGGGTCTAGGGATTGGTGAATGAGAGGTATAGCTTTCAGGTGTTGTCTCCTTGTTCTCTGGCTTTATCCTCTTTTATTTGTTTTTTTTTTCCTGAAAACTGTAATATTTTTTTTTTTTTGAAACTGACTTTATTGGATGAATGCAAGGGTGATCATGGTGGAGAGAGACATGGTGATGATATGGTGAAGTAGACACTATTTTTTTGACATAAGCAAGTCATCCCCTTTCTCTAGGGTTACTTTCCTTAGGATTCCCAAGCCACTGTAATTCCTACAGGATCATCCTGTAGGTTTTCAGGGAATCTTGTAGGTTTACAGGGAATCTTGTAGAAAACACAAAACCCTTGCAAAATGAGCTAGATGAGTTCAAAAATGGAGGGAATGATGGGATGATTAAGGATATGGAATAGAGGAATGAAAACATGAACTGTATAGGTCCTTTTGATCCTTTCTTATTGCTCTGATCCTCCTCTTGCTGACCTGCAAACAACATTTTGAAAGTTTTCTTTTCTCTCTCTCTTTTTTTTTTTTTAAATTTATTTTCTTTTTTTGAAAACAACTAGTTTGCCTCCAAGAGGTTTTCATCGTAGCTGCTTGCGCTGGGTGCCTCAAAATAGGTTTTCACCCAGAGATATTTTTTTATCTTTTTTTTGTTTTTTGTTTTGACACCATTGGGCCACCTCAAGAGGTTTTCAACCCAAAAATGGGACTCAGGTGCCTCATGGAGGTTTCCACCTAAGTCTCCTTATTTTTTTCTTCTTTCTCTTTTTCAGTGAATTGATGGGGTAGAAGCTGAGAATTGCTCCACGACCATCACTGTCTTGTTGATGCCATCATTGGATTCTTGCTTTGACATGGGCTTCTTGTAAACCTTCAATCTGTGCCCATTGACAAGTAAAGGAATAGCCTCTGCATCAATGGTTCTTATTTGCATTGAACCATTATCATGACATTTTTCTCTGACATAAGGCCCTAACCATCTAGTCCTTAACTTGCCTTTAAAATTTTTGTATCTGGAATCATACAACAAAGCCCAATCACCTTCTTGAAATTGTTTGTCCTTTATGTTCTTGTCATGCCAGATCTTCCTTTGAACTTGAGTCACCTATGTGTGCAAGAGGGCCTGCACTCTAAACTCATCTAACCCATTCAGCTGGAGAAATATCTCTTGTTGTGCACTGGTGAGATCTAGATCTAGTTGTGCTACGATTCTCATGTATTGTACTCAAATTCAATGGACAACAGGGCCTTTTTCCCATACACCAATTCATTGGGAGCGAATATAGTGGTGGTCTTCCATGTGGTATTGTAGGCCTAATTGGCCTCAACTAATCTATTTTCCCAATCCTTTTTGTTGCTTCTAATCACTTTGGTCAGAATGCCCTCCAACGTTCTATTGGTCACCTCCACTTGCCCATTAGCTTGTGGGTGGTAAGGAGTGGATGTTCTATGCTTGATCTTGTGTTGGCTTAACAAATTTTCAATCATGTGAGATGTAAATTGGTTGCCTTGATCGGTGACTAGTTCTCTAGGGTACCCAAACTTATAAAATACATTTTCCCTTAAGAACTCAACCACTTTCTCCTTTGTTTCTGCCTTAATTGCTTAGTTTCAGCCCACTTGGTCAAATAGTCAGTGCACACAATGATGTACTGCTTTTGCCTGGATGGAGGATCAATAGGTCTAATGAAATCCATGCCCCACTTGTCGAATGGCTCGAAAGTCACTTGAGGTTGCAGAGGCATTTCATCCCTTGGAGTAGGCTTTCCCATCCTTTGGCACTGATCACACTGGCTAGTATACCTTCTCACATCCTAATGAAGAGTGGGCCAATAATACCCAGCTTGTAGCACCTTGAATGTTGTCCTCTTAGCTACAAAGTGACCTCCACAAGGCCCATCATGATAGGTTAGAAGGATGTCAGAGACTTCCTCCTCCTTGACACATCTTGTCAAAATTTGATCTAGGCCTAGTTTGAAGAGGTTTCCCCCAAATCAAGTGAATGGGGCACTCTTCCTCACAATCTTGCTTTTCTCTTTGGAGGACAAATTCGGTGGGAACTGTGCAGACACCAGGGAGTTTGTTATGTCAGAAAATTATGGAGAGAGAACTGAAATGGCGAATGAGTGTTCATCCAGTAACTGATCATCCCATTTCTTCCTCCCCTAAAGACAAAGTTAATCTGGATAAAAAATCTGCAACAACATTCTCCTTGCCAGGATTATCAATAATAGTTAGATCAAATTGTTGTAATAAAAGTGACCATCTAATAATCTGGGCATTCACATCAGGTTTATTCATCAACTATTTAATTGGAGCATGGTCAGTATGTACAAATGTTTGGTAACCTGTAATGTAATGCCTAAATTTGTTCAATGAATGCACAAGAGCTAGGAGCTCTTTTTTAGCTACTGTATAGTTTAGTTCGGCCTTTGGCAGATTCTTACTGATGAGGTAAATGACATAAGGTAACTTGTCATCTATCTAGCCTAGAGTTGCTCCTATGGCTTTACGAGAGGCATCAACATGTATATGGAAAGGAAGGGCCCAATTCGAGCCTCAGAGAATAGGTGCAGTGGTCAAGTTGTCCTTCAGGGTGTCTAGGGCCTCTTGACAACTTGTTGACCATAAAAATTCAGAGTCTTTGGCCAATAACCCAAATAAAGGAGAAGACAACTTGCTGAAGTCTTTTATAAACCTCCAATAGTATCCAGCTAAACCTAGAAAACTTCTAACATCTCTTTGTTTTTGCGGAGGTGGGACCCTTTGGATGATGGCTATTTTATTTGGTTCCACTTGTAGTCCTTTCTGGGATATTGAATGACCTACAATAGTCCCTACAATCATCAGGAACTCACATTTCTTAGGACTAAGGGACAGGTTCATTTCAATGCATTTGTTGAGCACCTTACCTAAGTTAGATAGAGCCTCATGGAAATCACACCCATAGGGTGTAAAATCATCCATATAAATTTCTACTACATCATGGACTAGCTCAGCAAAGATACCGAGGACTACTCTTTGGAAAGGGGCAGGGGAATTGCATAGGCCAAAAGGAAGGACCTTATAAGAAAAAGCACCCCAAGGACAAGTGAAGGTGGTTTTATCCTGGTCTTCCGGGCTGATATGGATTTGATTGTACCCGCTGAATCCATCTAGGAAAGAGAAAAACTTTTTCCCTACCAGGCCATCTAACACTTGGTCAATGAAAGGTAGAGGGAAATGGTCCTTTTTTGTTGCTTTGTTTAACTATCTATAATCAACAAAAATTCTCCACTTCTCATTTTTCTTTGGAACCAACACCAAAGGAGAGACCCACTCACTGTCCGAGATAGGGTAAATGAATCCTCCATCTAGCATCTTTTGCAATTATTCTTTGACTATATCCTTGAGAGATGGATTCATTCTCCTTTGGGGTTGTTAGAATGGTTTGCAACCTTCTTTGATATAAATGTGGTGAGTACACATCGAGGGGTGCACTCCCTTAATTTCCTTTTAACTCCAAGCAAAGGCATCCAAATGTTCCTTTAGCATGTTGCACAACTTTTCTTCTTGGTGTACAAAAAGAGATGGGTTTATTTTCAAATTTCTCTTAGGGTCGAATTCTATGGTTTTGACACGGGTCTCTTTCACCTCTATTTACCTCATATTAATATGTCAATTCGGGATCGTCTTGTTATTTCAAAGAGTGTCTCAGTTTGAGGCTTAGCACTTTTCAGAGTAATGCTTGTAGTACAACTGTTTAAAAGCTACGAAAAAGCATAGGCCAAAAGGAAGGACCTTATAAGAAAAAGCACCCCAAGGACAAGTGAAGGTGGTTTTATCCTGGTCTTCCGGGCTGATATGGATTTGATTGTACCCGCTGAATCCATCTAGGAAAGAGAAAAACTTTTTCCCTACCAGGCCATCTAACACTTGGTCAATGAAAGGTAGAGGGAAATGGTCCTTTTTTGTTGCTTTGTTTAACTATCTATAATCAACAAAAATTCTCCACTTCTCATTTTTCTTTGGAACCAACACCAAAGGAGAGACCCACTCACTGTCCGAGATAGGGTAAATGAATCCTCCATCTAGCATCTTTTGCAATTATTCTTTGACTATATCCTTGAGAGATGGATTCATTCTCCTTTGGGGTTGTTAGAATGGTTTGCAACCTTCTTTGATATAAATGTGGTGAGTACACATCGAGGGGTGCACTCCCTTAATTTCCTTTTAACTCCAAGCAAAGGCATCCAAATGTTCCTTTAGCATGTTGCACAACTTTTCTTCTTGGTGTACAAAAAGAGATGGGTTTATTTTCAAATTTCTCTTAGGGTCGAATTCTATGGTTTTGACACGGGTCTCTTTCACCTCTATTTACCTCATATTAATATGTCAATTCGGGATCGTCTTGTTATTTCAAAGAGTGTCTCAGTTTGAGGCTTAGCACTTTTCAGAGTAATGCTTGTAGTACAATTGTTTAAAAGCTACGAACGTAATTCAATGCGTATCTACAACTTAACTACTTTAAAAGACTAAATCACACCAAGCATTGCATCAACTAAAGGTTCGGTAGCAATAACCCATCCTTTTCATAAATGATGAGAACAAATCCGAAGTCTGGGAGCTAGGCAGCAGATGCTAGGGCTCACTACAGCCTGAGATCGTCCTTAATGAATAGAAATGAAACAACAAGTAAAGGAAATAGCAATGAAATAGAACAACACATCAGCCAAGGGTTCGGTAGCAATAACTCATCCCTTTCATAACTGATGGGAGCAGGTCAGAGGTCTGGGAGACAAATAGCAGATGCTGATGCTCACTACAGCCTGAGACTGTCCTTAAGAAACATCAAATTAGCAATCTGGAAATGGAACAACAATTGAAATGGAACAACAATTAAAACGGAACAACAAATAAATGGAACAACAACTAAATGGAACAACAATTCAGAAACGGAACAACAAGTGAAATGGAACAGCAAGTGAAATAAGCAGTAACAAAGTTCATCAAGCTGTAATTCTATTTAATCACTCCAATCAAAACATCAATCCTTCAGCCTTCAAAGATGAACCCATGCTATGGAACAACACTACAGATTACAACCTTAGAAACACACCGTGCTTAATCTGCTTCTGTTATTGATCTAAACGCATACAATTGCATCTCAAGATGAAAACAATGACATTCAATGATCATATGAAATCAGACCTTTCAAGATAAATGTTATAATGCTAAACACAATCGTAATGAACTCTGGAATGGAGTTGCAATATCCTGTAGAGATTAATCAACACTTAAAGGATTGGTAACATGACACAGTGTCAAGATAAAGATTTGGTTTACAGGAACATGAAACAAATTAAACATAACATAGCATGTAATATAATGTTCTTAAAACACAGCAGATTACCAGCTCATGTCTATGAACAAACCACACAGAAACCATGCGTAACGGTACAAGAGCAAGTGTCCTCCAGGGCCGAGCCCTTAGCCTCCAAGGGTACACCGCTTAAGATTGATCCAGGCTCAAAGATAAAAGAGTAACCAAGTCTGTATTAAGGCATGAAATAAAATTGCAGGAACTCAAGTCTTCAACAGAACATAAAGATCACAGTTCTGATCTTTCTTAAAAGAAATTATATAAAAACCGTCCTCCCTCTAGCCAACAGTGCTATCCCTTATATAAGAAATATGGCGGAGATATCTAGATATAGAAAATAGATAAAATAGCGATCCCTCAGGATCTAAGATCCTGAGGGATTCGCAGAATCGTTAATACTGCGTCACTTCTTTCCTTTTATGCTTCGTGCTGGTATCTCTGCGTCCTTTCCTGGGTTGATCCGTTTTGATCTGGTTTGCTTCCGGTCTCCCGTGAAAGGGACAACAGTTAGCTCACCCTTGTATTTACCTTTGGAATGGACACCTTCCGTTTTTCCTCCCTCCTGCACATAGAAATGACAATTATAAGTGTTTCTTATTAATCTCTCATGTTTCATTATAGATCCTCATCATTATCTAAATTTCCAATGCAAAAGGCTTTTTAAGTTCTAATGAAAAGATACTAAAATAATCATCGGAACATACCTTCCTTGATACTCCACATACCCCCCAGCTTACCCTTTTTCATGGCCTCATGAAAACATTGTAGTTGACGTGCAAAGCAGTGAGGGAGTAGGCTGGAGATGGAATCTCGTGTGGGGGCCTACATCCATGATGCGAAATTAAATGATCAAAGAAATGGCTTGTCTGGCCCTCGGGCATCTCATATAGGGCTTGGTATCTGGGTGCAGGATGCCAAATGATTGGACTCCGGAACCTGTATCCTAACTAGGATGGCCCTACCCTCAAAACAAGTTCGCCATAGAGGGGGAATCGGTTAGCAGCAAGCTTAAAATTTCATACTTAAATGGCTCTCTGAGCTGAATGTTCGGATTAGATACTCGATATCGAAATTTAGCTGCTTCAATGGCAGGGTCTTTAATAGAAGAAAAGAATTCAAGCCCCTGCCGAATAATTGCTTCATGCATGGTTCCTAATGCTTCAATCACTCCTGGAGCCCTCATGAGATTTCTATGACTTCTCCATATCTGTTCTGGGTCTCTAGGTTCAACTCTTACCCATAGATCTAGTTCGTTTTCTTGTCTCTGAAATGCATTGTAGGCTTTAAGCCATTTAATTTGATTGACTGCAAATGAAATAAATGCTTGTAATTGAATATCCCCAATAAAAGGGCCAGGGTTCAGCTCGGTCTCATGTTCTAGTACGAGGTTATGCAAGTAAAAGTCACACAATAACATTTGCACTTTTACCCCATAATGTTTACAGCAATTTATAAAATCACTTATAGTGTTAATTTCTATGGGGGCTCCTGCCTTAACAGCCTTTATTTTCAATTGTAAGTACCTTTCCATTAGAAATAGGGCATAGTTCTTGGCAGGGGCTCTACATGCTAGGACGTCATTGTATAGAGAACACAAGGTATCCATCTGTTTAATAATTACATCTAATCTACGGGTTACCTTGGAAACTTTCTCTTGCTCCTTTCGTCATCCTTCGAAAGCTTGGCTTTCAGATAGGTTGACGTTCCTCAGTTGCTGCTGTAATTCCTCATATTTTTCTCGAGGGACCGTTTTCTCCCTGAGCTTTTCTGCTTCTTGCTGGGCCTGCTTCAAATGTTGGTGAAGGGTTCTTGTTTTCAGGTCCTTCTTCCATGCATCCGTGGAGGCCGGGAGCTTTAGTTGAACTTTATTATTGCGCTGCTTTGAATTCATAACCCTTATTACTCCCGAAGGTGGTGCCTCCGTCTGAACCATCTTATCATCTTTTTCAATTTTAACACGGACTACAACCCACTACTGTTCCTTTTCAAATGGAACAAAAATCTTCTCTTCTGCTTCAATTGGAACAACAATTTGTTTTTCAGCTTCATTTGGAACAACAGTTTGGATTCTGTCAAGGTTTTGAGCAGTGAGACGGCTTCTGGTCCTCCGTCTTCTGCCCTTAAGGGATCTTATTGGTGTGGTCAAACCTTTTCTTCCTGAGGTCCCTTTCACCCTTTTCCTTGCTTTTAGAATCCTTATCTGCTGGTGAAGCCTGACTATTATGTTTAACAATGTCTGCTTTTCCCTTTGTAATTCCCTTATTTCCATCAACTCCTCAGAAAGAACAGCAGGCTGTTCATCATGGGTTGGACTATGGGTGGCTTCCTGATTTTCTTCCTGAGGTGGCGGTTCCGGGGTGAGAACCTTGCTTGGCTCTGTTATTTCTTGGGCTGATTCCTCTTCCACCCTTATTTCCTCCGGACTTTCCTTTGGTGCTTTTTGACTAGGAATAGGCTGTTCCTGCTCAGCATTTTCCAATATCTTTTCATTATGAGCGGACAAATTTTCTACTTCTGCTTCTTCTGTATGCAATTCCTCGGGTGCGTCTTTCTCCTGGGTTTCTTCTACGGCCTGGAGGTTGGATGAACTCAGGGGTTGGCCATATTCACCCATATTGGCCAAAATGTTGGCCAATTCATCTTCCCCTAACGGGTCTTGTAATGGGTTTCCTTCCTGCTGTCCCATTCCTTCCTCCTGCTCGGACTGCTCAACTTCTTTATTTTCGTCTCCTTCTTCTTTAGTCTGCTCATCCTGTTCTTCTTCTCCCCCTCCAGATTGCTCTGCCTCCTCTTCTTCTTCTTCCGTTTCTGTTTCTGCAGACTGTTCTTCTCCCTCGACGTCTTCGTTTTCCGTTTCTGTTTCTGCAGACTGTTCTTCTCCCTCGACGTCTTCTTCTTCTGTCTCTGTTTCTGCAGATTGCTCTGTTTCCTCGCTATTTTCTTCCTCTGTCTCTATCCCTGCAGTCTGCTCTACATCCTCGTTTCTTTCTTCCTCTGTTCGTGTCTCTGCAGACTTCTCATCTTCGATTTCTATTGCTTGGCTCGTGCCTTCCTGGGGTTTCTCTAACCCTCCTTGTAACCCTGCGAGCCTTGCTGATTTTCTACATTTTTCGTGTTGTTCAGATGTACTAGCATGATGTTTCCGCTTTTCGGGTCATTTTTCAGGTTGTTTTTCAGCTTGCACTTCTGTTCAAACGTCCTGTTTTTGTTTCTCTGAACGTTGGGGTGTGCTATCAACTCGTTTTCATTTTTTCGGGCTTCTAGATGTGGCCGTCCCTTTATTGGTAATAGCAATTAGTTCTTCCCAGCTGCTTTGCTACTGGGTGAGACTATAATTCACTATCAAGCGAATTAATCCGTGGTGGCAAACAACGGATTCTACGTGGTGTGCCCTTTTCATACTTCGTGCGGCATCATGCAATAGTGAATTCAATAATGCAGGCAAATTCACAGAACATTTTTGTTTTAAGACAACTAGGAGTTTAAGATGTCGTGGTCTTACCACGTCTTTTCTGCCCTCACAAGTGATGTAGCTCTGGATGATTTTCGCCAATTCTGCCCATGGCTCTCCTAGCATTGCTGGTAGCACCCCCTTTCCTCGGATTGTCAAATTCTGGCCCTCGTCCTGAAATATTTCCAAAATCTTCTACAACCTTTCCTTCTTTATTGTCCATACTGGTCCTGTGGCTGGTAGTCTCGTGACTCTTGCTATTATGTCATCAGTGACTGCTATTCGCCTTCCTCTTACTATGGAGTATTCTTCCTGTAAGTTTTGTAAAAATTCTTTCGCTACTGTTGCATTAGACTCCTTGAGGCGGTTGAGATAGGTCAACCATCCTGCTCTCTTTAGGATTCTTTGGGCTACAGCCGAAACAGTTAATGTTTGCGGTTCTCGGCGAACTGACCTTCCTCCCATAGTTTCACTGCAAATTCTCAAAGGAACAGCAGCTGTTCGTTGAAACACAGAGAAGCTGGTGGCGTATTCCTCATTCAAATTCAAATGCAACGGCGTATACAATGGAAATACCTTCCAACAGTGACTACAGAAGAAAAAGAAAATAGCAAATGATCATACCGTTGAGCCGTGTTGTGCTCGAGTACAAAATTTTCTCGAATAACGGACTGACACGTACTATGGGGAAGGATGAGGTTACCCCCCCCCCCGCAATGTGATAGGCTATCCCAGCCGTCAAATAAAGGAGCAGCGTCTGTTCTGCCGCGAGGTCTTTATGGAACAACTTATGAAAATATGCCATGTCTGCAAAAACAACCTAATACTGAAATCGAGGTAGAAAGTTAGATCGCTTTTAATACGTAAGGGACTGCGGTGAGTTGATGGAAGTTCGGGGATAAGACGTTTGCCATAAATAGCGAGTCTCCCACGGTCACTGTCACTAGCTCCGTAATGATTTGTGATAATAGATAGTCATGCACTATATGATTGGGTAATTATATATAATTAATTATCACGTCATAAGAAACAAGAGGATATAATCTCCTTACTTATTGGTGTTAAAATATGACTTCAATACCTTAACAGTGCTCTACTGCCGACAGGTGTCCATAACCTTGGCAGAGTTGTTCATTTCGCCCATGGAACCATAGTCCTTTGTGTATGCCAGGAAGCGTTGTATAATGTCAAACTGTAGGCCACTATGCTGGCTTGGTAACCAGTTCGTCATAATGCCATTCACGAGGGAGGAGCGAATAGTGGGCAGGTTGGCTTGTGGTGAGACCTCCTGTTCCAAGGGTTATTTATTGTGACATACCTTTTGGACCATTTCGTAGGTGTGGTGGACTTAATGGGAATGCCATTTCGCTTCCATCCTAATGATCATGGTAGGCCAACTCATAATGAGACTTCCTATCCTGCAATTTGACAATTTTTAGAAACCCTGTTTTGCTTTTTTTTTTTTTTCTTGCTTTTAATAGAGAGCCTTTCCTGTTTATACACAAAGGGTGGTTCGACACTCCTTAAGAGTAGGAATGGTGGAAGAAGTCTTGATATGCCAATAGGAAGGTATAGACCCTTTGATCTTATTGCCGAATGATAATCAAAGTAGGTAAAAAGGAACCAGCATGATAGAGATAACTAATCAGAACAGAGTTAGTAGAACAATGGCAACAAAAGATGATAAATAAGCATATCTTTTCCCTGCGTCCTTTCGCCAATTCAGGGCAGTTTCTTATAAAGATAGCGATTTATGATTTATTGATTTCTGTATGCTGTGTTTTTGTTTCCATCACATAAGTGGATAGCTGTATTCCAAAAGGCTCGAAAGAACATTAGCAATAAGCATCCTTAAGAAGGAACAAGCTTGTTTTAAATCATATGAGTAGTGCTTTTTGCAAGGAAGGGCACAACAATAATTGTTCGTTTGGAGAAAGGAACATTGGAAATCAATGGTGCTGTTCCTTTTTGAAAAGGAACAACAAAATCAAACAAGTTCCGTTCTTTTTGGAAAGAGACCGGCAGAAATAAAAAAAATGCTGTTCTTTTTGGAAACAACAAAAAAACACAAGTGCTGTTCCTTTTGAAAAGGAACAGCAAAAATCACAAGTGTCGTTCCTTTTGAAAAAGGAATAGCAACAATCGCAAGTGTTGTTCCTTTTGGAAAAGGAACAACAAAAATCAAAAGTGTTGTTCCTTTTGGAAAAGGAACAACAAAAATCACCAAAAGGAACAACAAAAATCAAAAGTGTTGTTCCTTTTGGAAAAGGAACAACAAAAATCACAAGTGCTATTCCTTTTGGAAAAGGAACAACAAAAATCAAAAGTGCTGTTCCTTTTGGAAAAGGAACAACAAAAATCACAAGTGCTATTCCTTTTGGAAAAGGAACAACAAAAATAAAAGGTGTTGTTCCTTTTGGAAAAGGAACAACAAAAATCAAAGGTGTTGTTCCTTTTGGAAAAGGAACAACAAAAATCACAAATGCTGTTCCTTTTGGAAAAGGAACAACAAAAATCAAAAGCGTTGTTCCTTTTGAAAAAGGAATAGCACAAATCAAAACATGTTGTAAAAATATGTACAAGAATAATTCAAGCAGTTATATACAAATTGTAAAGAAAAGTACACTTCTTAGTGGGTTACAGGTGGAAGAGACTTGTCTTCCTCCCGTAAGATCTCCATATCTGAATCTTGGCGTAGTTGTTGGCAGAAGGACTCCCGAGTAAGTGGTTTGCGATAAAGACAGACTCGATGGCCGTTTGCCTTAAAGGTATACCCAGAACCATCAATAGTAATCAATGTAAGGGTGCCATTGTCATGTACTTTATGAATTTCATATGGTCCCAGCCAACGAGTCTAGAGTTTCCCGGGGAAGTCTTGAAATCTAGAGTCATATAAAAGAGCCCAATCTCCTTCATGGAAGACTCTATTTTTAATGAGAGCATCATGCCATTTATCTCTCTGTTGTTGTATCAGGGCAGTGTGTTGAAGTGCAGAGAGCCTAATTTCATCCAGCTCATTAATCTGTTGCAATCGATTAGTTTGTGCCTCGGTTAAGTCTAAACCAACTTCTTGTGCTGTTCATAATGTATGGATTTCAAATTCTATAGGAAAGATAGGTTGTTTTCCGAACATTAGCTGGTAAGGTGAATGACCAGTGGTGCTTCTCCATGTTGTTCTATAAGCCCACAGTGCTTCTGGTAGTCTAGAAGCCCAATCACGTCTATGTGATGCAACTGTTTTTGTTAGGATCGTTTCTATTATCTTGTTGCTGCTTTCTACTTGCCCATTTGCCTATGGGTGATATGGGGTGGTCATTTTATGCCGAACATGATAATTGTTGAGTGTTGCTGCTATTATGTTCCCAACAAACTGTGGCCCTCCATCTGTGATTATCTCTCTAGGAAGGCCATAGCGCACAAATAGATGGAGCAGGAACTGTATAACAGATTCTTCTATAGCTCTGGGCAAGGCCTCTGCTTCAACCCACTTGGTGACATTCTATTGCCACCAAGATGTATGTTTTTTGGTTTGATGGTGGGTTGATTGGTCCCACGAAATTAGGAGCCCAACGCTCAAATGGTTTGATGACTAACTGTGGTTTCAAAGGCATCTCATCCGAGTGACTAGGGCGTCCCACTCTCTGGCAACTGTCACATGCTTGGACAAATTTCTTTGCATCCTTAAAAATTGTGGGCCAATAATACCCTGTGTGTAATACTTTATGGGCAGTCCTGCGATTAGCAAAATTTCCACCACATGGTTGGTCATGGCATGCTTCCAATATATCAAAAATTTTGTCTTGTCGAACACATCTCCTGATTTGCATGTCTGCCACTGTGTGAAACAAATAGCCCCCAATCCAAGAAAATCTGGTACTTCGTTGGACAATCTGTTTTCGCTCATTAGGGGTTAGATGCTTTGGTAACTTACCTAATGCTAGGTAATTGGCGACATCAACATACCAGGGTGTTTGAACAGCAACAACAAAAGAGATTCTCATCTGGAAACTGATCTTCAACTGCTGCTGCATCGACTGGTTTTGGCATTCTTGAGAGGAAATCAGCTACCGGGTTCTCTTTCCCGGGTCAATCCTTGATTGTAATATCAAATTCCTGCAATAAAATCAGCCATCTAGTTATTCTGCCATTTGTGACAGGCTTCTTTGCTAAATATTTTATAGCAGAATGATCTGTGTACAAGATAACAGGATATCCAGTGATGTAATATCTGAATTTATTGATAGCATGTATAACAGCTAGAAATTCCTTTTCAGTGATAGTATAATTTAATTCAGTAGGGGATAGATTTTTGCTAATGTAATAAATTGCATATGGTTTTCTATCCTCCTCCTGTCCAAGGACCGCTCCAATGGTTGTATCTGAGGCATCAAATGATATCTGGAATGGAAAATTCCAATTTGGTCCCCAAAGGACTGGGGTTGTAGATACGAGCTTTTTCAGATCGTTGAAAGCACGTTCACATTTTTCTATCCAAAGGAAATCAATATTACCAGTTAGTGCATACAATGGTGCAGCAATACGTGAATAATGTTCTATAAATCTTCTGTAATAACTAGAGAATCCAAGAAAGCTACATACCTCTGTTTGAGTAGTAGGAGTAGGAATAAGCAAAAGTATTTGGATTTTGGCTGGATCTACCTGAATGCCGGCTGCTGAAATATAGTGTCCTAAAATAAGTCCTTCTGTCATCATCATGTAACATTTTTCATGGCTTAAACAAAGCCTGGCAGCTATGCAACATTGTAGGACTTTTTCTAGTGTTTCCAATGCTGGATCAAACTCCTCTCCATATGGAGTAAAGTCATCCATATATACTTCCAGTCCTTCATTTATTAGATCTGCAAAAATGCTAAGGATAGCCCTTTGGAATGTGGCAGGGGCATTACGTAAACCAAAAGGTAAAACTCGGTAGGCGAATGTTCCCCAAGGACAAGTAAAAGTACTTTTGTCTTGATCTTCAGGGGCAATCTGTATTTGGTTGTACCCACTGAAGCCGTCGAGAAAAGAAAAGAATTTCTTCCCTGCCAAAGTGTCCAATACTTGATTGATGAATGGGAGAGGAAAGTGATCTTTCTGCGTTGCCTTATTTAGTTCTCTGTAGTCCACGCAGATTTTCCACTTCCCATTCTTTTTCGGTACCACCACAAGCGGGGAGACCCATTTACTATTAGAGATAGGGTAGATGAAGTTAACATCTAAAAGTTTTTGGAGCTCAGCTTTTACTACTTCTTTTAGATGAGGATTTAGTCTTCTCTGAGGCTGTCTA
>APFE030643508.1:56056-66120 GCA_000404065.3 Pinus taeda
AGTGTTGTTCCTTTTGGAAAAGGAACAACAAAAATCACAAGTGCTGTTCCTTTTGGAAAAGGAACAACAAAAATCAAAAGTGCTGTTCCTTTTGAAAAAGGAATAGCAGAAATCAAAACATGTTGTAAAAATATGTACAAGAATAATTCAAGTAGTTATATACAAATTGTAAAGAAAACTAAACTATATAGTGAGTTACAGGTGGAGGAGATTTGTCTTCCTCCCGTAAGATCTCCATATCTGAATCTTGGCGTAGTTGTTGGCAGAAGGACTCCCGAGTAAGTGGTTTGCGATAAAGACAGACTCGATGGTTGTTTACCTTAAAGGTATACCCATAACCATCAATAGTAATCAATGTAAGGGTGCCATTGTCATGTACTTTCTGAATTTCATATGGTCCCAGCCAAAGAGTCTAGAGTTTCCCGGGGAAGTCCTGAAATCTAGAGTCATATAAAAGAGCCCAGTCTCCTTCATGGAAGACTCTGTTTTTAATGAGAGCATCATGCCATTTAGCTCTCTGCTGCTGTATTAGAGCAGTGTGTTGAAGTGTAGAGAGCCTAATTTCATCCAGCTCACTAATCTGTTGCAATCGATTAGTTTTTGCCTCGATTAAGTCTAAACCAATTTCTTGTGCTGTTCGTAATGTCTGGATTTCAAATTCTATAGGAATGATAGGTTGTTTTCTGAACATTAGCTGGTAAGGTGAGTGACCATTGGTGCTTCTCCATGTTGTTCTATAAGCCCACAATGCTTCTGGTAGTATGGCAGCCCAATCGTGTCTATGTGATGCAATTTTTTTTGTTAGGATCGTTTCTATTATCTTGTTGCTGCTTTCTACTTGCCCATTTTCCTGTGGGTGATATGGGGTGGTCATTTTATGCTGAACATGATAATTTTTTAGTGTTGCCGCTATTCTGTTCCCAACAAACTGTGGCCCTCCATCTGTGATTATATCTCTAGGGAGGCCATAGCGCACAAATAGATGGAGCAGGAACTGTATAATAGATTCTTCTGTAGCTCTGGGAAAGGCCTCTGCTTCAACCCACTTGGTGACATATTCTGTTGCCACCAAGATGTATGTTTTTTGGTTTGATGGTGGGTTGATTGGTCCCATGAAATCAAGAGCCCAACGCTCAAATGGTTTGATGACTAACTGTGGTTTCAAATGCATCTCATCCGAGTGACTAGGGCGTCCCGCTCTTTGGAAACTGTCACATGCTTGGACAAATTTCTTTGCATCTTTAAAAATTGTGGGCCAATAATACCCTGTGTGTAATACTTTATGTGCAGTCCTGCGATCACCAAAATGTCCACCACATGGTTGGTCATGGCATGCTTTCAATATATCAAAAATTTTGTCTTGTCGAACGCATCTCCTGATTTTCATGTCTGCCCCTGTGTGAAACAAATAGCCCCCAATCCAGGAAAATATGGTACTTCATTGGACAATCTGTTTTCGCTCATTAGGGGTTAGATGCTTTGGTAACTTACCTACTTCTAGGTAATTGGCGACATCAGCATACCAGGGTGTTTGAACAACTACAACAAAGAGATGCTCATCTGGAAACTGATCTTCAACTGCTGCTGCATCGACTGGTTTTGGAATTCTTGAGAGGAAATCAGCTACCGGGTTCTCTTTCTCGAGTCGATCCTTGATTGTAATATCAAATTCCTGCAATAAAATCAGCCATCTAGTTATTCTTCCATTTGTGATAGGCTTGTTTACTAAATATTTTATAGCAGAATGATCTGTGTACAAGATAATAGGATATCCAGTGATGTAATGTCTGAATTTATTGATAGCATGTATAACAACTAGAAATTCCTTTTCAGTGATAGTATAATTTAATTCACTAGGGGATAGATTTTTGCTAATGTAATAAATTGCATATGGTTTTCTATCCTCTTCCTGTCCAAGGACCGCTCCAATGGCTGTATCTGAGGCATCAGATGATATCTGAAATGGCAAATCCCAATTTGGTCCCCGAAGGACTGGGGCTGTAGATACGAGCTTTTTCAGATCGTTGAAAGCACGTTCACATTTTTCCGTCCAAAGTAAATAAATATTACCAGTTAGTGCATACAATGGTGCAGCAATACGTGAATAATGTTCTATAAATCTTCTGTAATAACCAGAGAATCCAAGAAAGCTACGTACCTCTGTTTGAGTAGTAGGAGTAGGAATAAGCAAAAGTACTTGGATTTTGGCTGGGTCTACCTGAATGTCGGCTGCTGAAATATAGTGTCCTAAAATAAGTCTTTCTGTCATCGTCATGTAGCATTTTTATTGGCTTAAACAAAGCCTGGTAGCTATGCAACTTTGTAGGACTTTTTCTAGTGTCTCCAATGCTGGATCAAACTCATCTCCGTATGGAGTAAAGTCATCCATATATACTTCTAATCCTTCGTTTATTAGATTTGCAAAAATGCTAAGGATAGCCCTTTGGAATGTGGCAGGGGCATTACATAAACCAAATGTTAAAACTCGATAGGCGAATGTTTCCCAAGGACAAGTAAAAGTAGTTTTGTCCTGATCTTCAGGGGCAATCTGTATTTGGTTATACCCACTGAAGCCGTCGAGAAAAGAAAAGAATTTCTTCCCTGCCAAAGTGTCCAATACTTGATCTATGAATGGGAAAGGAAAGTGATCTTTCTGTGTTGCCTTATTTAGCTCCCTGTAGTCCACGCAGATTCTTCATTTCCCATTGTGAACTCAGGGGTTGGCCATATTCGCCCATATTGGCCAAAATGTTGGCCAATTCATCTTCCCCTAACGGGTCTTATAATGGGCTTCCTTCTTGCTGTCCCATTCCTTCCTCCTGCTCGGATTGCTCAACTTCTTTCTTCTCGTCTCCTTCTTCTTCAGTCTGCTCATCCTGTTCTTCTTCCCCCCTGTAGATTGCTCTGCCTCCTCTTCTTCTTCTTCCATTTCTGCCTCTGCAGACTGCGCTTCTCCCTCGACGTCTTATTTTTCCGTTTCTGTTTCTGCAGACTGTTCTTCTCCCTCGACGTCTTCTTCTTCTGTCTCTGTTTCTGAAGACTGCTCTGTTTCCTCGCTGTTTTCTTCCTCTGTCTCTGTCCCTGCAGTCTGCTCTACATCCTCGTTGCTTTCTTCCTCTATTCCTATCTCTGCAGACTGCTCATCTTCGATTTCTATTGCTTGGCTCATGCCTTCCTGGGGTTTCTCCAGCCCTCCTTGTAACCCTGCGAGCCTTGTGGATTTTCTACGTTTTTCTGGTTGTTCAGATGTACTAGCATCATGTTTCCACTTTTCGGGTCGTTTTTGAGGTTGTTTTTCAGCTTGCACTTCTGTGCAAGCGTCCTGTTTTCGTTTCTCTGAACGTTAGGGTGTGCTATCAACTCGTTTTCATTTTTTCGGGCGTTTAGATGTGGCCATCCCTTTATTGATAATAGCAATTAGTTCTTCCCAGCTGCTCTGCTACTGGGTGAGACTATAATTCACTATCAAGTGAATTAATCCGTGGTGGAAAACAACGGATTCTACGTGCTGTGCTCTTTTCATACTTCGTGCGACATCATGCAATAGTGAATTCAATAATGCAGGCAAATTCACATAACATTTTTGTTTTAAGATAGCTAGGAGTTTAAGATGTCGTGGTCTTACAACGTCTTTTCTGCCCTCACAAGTGATGTAGCTCTGAATGATTTTCGCCAATTCCGCCCATGGCTCTCCTAGCGTTGCTGGTAGCACCCCCTTTCCTCGGATTGTCAAATTCTGGCCCTCATCCTGAAAGATTTCCAAAATCTTCTGCAGCCTTTCCTTCTTTATTGTCCATACTGGTCCTGTGGCAAGTAGTCCTGTGACTCTTGCTATTATGTCGTCAGTGACTGCTATTCGCCTTCCTCTTACTATGGAGTATTCTTCCTGTAAGTTCTGCAAAAATGCTTTTGCTACTGTTTCATTAGACTCCTTCAAGCGGTTGAGATAGGTCAACCATCCTTCTCTCTTCAGGATTATTCGGGCTACAGCCGAAACAGTTAATGTTTGCGGTTCTCGGTGGACTGACCTTCCTCCCATAGTTTCACTGCAAATTCTCAAAGGAACAGCAGCTGTTCGTTGAAACGCAAAGAAGCTGGTGGCATATTGCTCGTTCAAATTCAAATGCAACGGCGTATACAATGGAAATAGCTTCGAACATCGACTGCAGAAGAAAACAAAAATAGCAAATGATCATACCGTTGAGTCGTGCTGTGCTCGAGTACAAAATTTTCTCGAATAACGGATTGACACGTACTCTGGGGAATGATGAGGTTACCCCCCCCCGCAATGTGATAGGCTATCCCAGTCGTCAAATAAAGGAGCAGCGTCTGTTCTGCCACGAGGTCTTTATGGAAAAACTGATGAAAATATGCCATGTTTGCAAAAACAGCCTATTACTGAAATCGAGGTAGAAAGTTAGATCGCTTTTAATACGTAAGGGACTGCGGTGATTTGATGGAAGTTCGGGGATAAGACATTTTCCATAAATAGCAAGTCTCCCACGGTCACTGTCACTAGCTCCGTAATGATTGGCGATAATAGATAGTCATGCGCTATATGGTTGGGTAATTATATATAATTAATTATCACGTCATAAGAAACAAGAGGATATAATGTCCTTACCTATTGGTGTTAAAATATGACTTCAATACCATTAACAGTGCTCTGCTGCCGACAAGTGTCCATAACCTTGGCAGAGTTGTTCATTTCGCCCGTGGAACCATAGTCCTTTGTGTATGCCAGGAAGCATTGTATAATGTCAAACTGTAGGCCACTATGTTGGTTTGGTAACCAGTTCGTCATAATGCCATTCATGAGGGAGGAGCGAATAGTGGGTAGGCCGGCTCGTGTTGAGACCTCCTGTTCCAAGGGTTATTTATTTTGATATACCTTTTGGACCATTTCCCAAGTGTGGTGGCCTTAATGGGAATGCCACTTAGCTTCCATCCTAATGATCATGGTAGGCCAACTCGTAATGAGACTTCCTATCTTGCAATTTGACAATTTTTAGAAACCCTGTTTTGCTTTTTTCTTTTTTTTTTTTTCTTGCTTTTAATAGAGAGCCTTTCCTGTTTATACACAAAGGGTGGTTCGACACTCCTTAAGAGTAGGAATGGTGGAAGAAGTATTGATATGCCAATAGGAAGGTATAGACCCTTTGATCTTATTCCCGAATGATAATCAAAGTAGGTAAAAAGGAACCAACATGATAGAGATAACCAATCAGAACAGAGTTAGTAGAAAAATGGCAACAAAAGATGATAAATAAGCATATCTTTACCCTACGTCCTTTCGCCAATTCAGGGCAGTTTCTTATAAAGATAGAAATTTATGATTTACTGATTTTTGTATGCTGTGTTTTTGTTTCCATCACATAAGTGAATAGCTGTATTCCAAAAGACTTGAAAGAACATTAGCAATAAGCATCCTTAAGAAGGAACAAGCTGTTTTAAATCATATGAGTAGTGCTTTTTTCAAGGAATGGCACAACAACAGTTGTTCGTTTGGAGAAAGGAACAATGGAAATCAATGGTGTTGTTCCTTTATGAAAAGGAACAACAAAATCAAACAAGTGTCGTTCTTTTTGGAAAGAGACCGACAGAAATAAAAAAAACGTTGTTCCTTTTGGAAACAGCAAAAACAAACAAGTGTTGTTCCTTTTGAAAAGGAACAGCAAAAATCGCAAGTGTTGTTTCTTTTGAAAAAGGAATAGCAACAATCGCAAGTGCTGTTCCTTTTGGAAAAGGAACAACAAAAATCACAAGTGTTGTTCCTTTTGGAAAAGGAACAACAAAAATCAAAAGTGCTGTTCCTTTTGTAAAAGGAACAACAAAAATCAAAAGTGTTGTTCCTTTTGGAAAAGGAACAGCAAAAATCACAAGTGCTGTTCCTTTTGGAAAAGGAACAACAAAAATCAAAAGTGTTGTGTTGTTCCTTTTGAAAAAGGAACAACAAAAATTAAAAGTGTTGTTCCTTTTGGAAACGGAACAACAAAAATCGCAAGTGCTGTTCCTTTTGGAAAAGTAACAACAAAAATCAAAGGTGCTGTTCCTTTTGAAAAAGGAACAACAAAAATCAAAAGTGTTGTTCCTTTTGGAAAAGGAACAACAAAAATCACAAGTGCTGTTCCTTTTGGAAAAGGAATAGCAAAAATCAAAAGTGCTGTTCCTTTTTCAAAGGAACAACAGAAATCAAAACATGTTGTAAAAATATGTACAAGAATAATTCAAGCAGTTATATACAAATTGTAAAGAAAACTAAACTTCTTAGTGAGTTAGAGGTGGAGGAGACTTGTCTTCCTCCCGTAAGATCTCCATATCTGAATCTTGGCGTAGTTGTTGGCAGAAGGACTCCCGAGTAAGTGGTTTGCGATAAAGACGGACTCGATGGCCGTTTTCCTTAAAGGTATACCTAGAACCATCAATAGTAATCAATGTAAGGGTGCCATTGTCATGTACTTTCTGAATTTCATATGGTCCCAGCCAACGAGTCTGGAGTTTCCCGGGGAAGTCCTGAAATCTAGAGTCATATAAAAGAGCCCAGTCTCCTTCATGGAAGTCTCTGTTTTTAATGAGAGCATCATGCCATTTAGCTCTCTGCTGCTGTATCAGGGCAGTGTGTTGAAGTGTAGAGAGCCTAATTTCATCCAACTCATTAATCTGTTGCAATCGATTAGTTTGTGCCTCGATTAAGTCTAAACCAATTTCTTGTGCTCTTCGTAATGTCTGGATTTCAAATTCTATAGGAATGATAGGTTGTTTTCCGAACATTAGCTGGTAAGGTGAGTGATCAGTGGTGCTTCTCCATGTTGTTCTATAAGCCCACAGTGCTTCTGGTAGTCTGGAAACCCAATCGTGTCTATGTGATGCAACTGTTTTTGTTAGGATCGTTTCTATTATCTTGTTGCTGCTTTCTACTTACCCATTTTCCTATGGGTGATATGGGGTGGTCATTTTATGTTGAACATGATAATTGTTGAGTGTTGCCGCTATTCTGTTCCCAACAAACTGTGGCCCTCCATCTGTGATTATATCTCTAGGGAGGCCATAGCGCACAAATAGATGGAGCAGGAACTGTATAACAGATTCTTCTGTAGCTCTGGGCAAGGCCTCTGCTTCAACCCACTTGGTGACATATTCTGTTGCCACCAAGATGTATGTTTTTTGGTTTGATGGTGGGTTGATTGGTCCCACAAAATCAAGAGCCCAACGCTCAAATGGTTTGATGACTAACTGTGGTTTCAAAGGCATCTCATTCGAGTGACTAGGGTGTCCCGCTCTCTGGCAACTGTCACATGCTTTGACAAATTTCTTTGCATCTTTAAAAATTGTGGGCCAATAATACCCTGTGTGTAATACTTTATGGGAAGTCCTGCGATCAGCAAAATGTCCACCACATGGTTGGTCATGGCATGCTCTCAATATATCAAAAATTTCGTCTTGTCGAACACATCTCCTGATTTGCATGTCTGCCCCTGTGTGAAACAAATAGCCCCCAATCCAGGAAAATCTGGTACTTCGTTGGACAATCTGTTTTCGCTCATTAGGGGTTAGATGCTTTGGTAACTTACCTACTACTAGGTAATTGGCGACATCAGCATACCAGGGTGTTTGAACAGCTACAACAAAGAGATGCTCATCTGGAAACTGATCTTCAACTGCTGCTGCATCGACTGGTTTTGTCATTCGTGAGAGGAAATCAGCTACCGGGTTCTCTTTCCCGGGTCGATCCTTGATTGTAATATCAAATTCCTGCAATAAAATCAGCCATCTAGTTATTCTGCCATTTGTGACAGGCTTGTTTACTAAATATTTTATAGCAGAATAATCTGTGTACAAGATAACAAGATATCTAGTGATGTAATGTCTGAATTTATTGATAGCATGTATAACAACTAGAAATTCCTTTTCAGTGATAGTATAATTTAATTCACTAGGGGATATATTTTTGCTAATGTAATAAATTGCATATGGTTTTCTATCCTCTTCCTGTCCAAGGACCACTCCAATGGCTGTATCTGAGGCATCAGATAATATCTGAAATGGAAAATCCCATTTTGGTCCCCAAAGGACTGGAGCTGTAGATACGAGCTTTTTCAGATTGTTGAAAGCACGTTCACATTTTTCTGTCCAAAGGAAATCAATATTACCAGTTAGTGCATACAATGGTGCAACAATACGTGAATAATGTTCTATAAATATTCTGTAATAACCAGAGAATCCAAGAAAGCTACGTACCTCTGTTTGAGTAGTAGTAGTAGGAATAAGCAAAAGTATTTGGATTTTGGCTGGGTCTACCTGAATGTCGATTGCTGAAATATAGTGTCCTAAAATAAGTCCTTATGTCATCATCATGTAGCATTTTTCATGGCTTAAACAAAGCTTGGTAGCTATGCAACGTTGTAGGACTTTTTCTAGTGTCTCCAATGCTGGATCAAACTGATCTCTGTATGGAGTAAAGTCATCCATATATACTTCTAATCCTTCATTTATTAGATCTGCAAAAATTCTAGGGATAGCCCTTTGGAATGTGGCAGGGGCATTACATAAACCAAATGTTAAAACTCGATAGGCGAATGTTTCCCAAGGACAAGTAAAAGTAGTTTTGTCCTGATCTTCAGGGGCAATCTGTATTTGGTTATACCCATTGAAGCCGTCGAGAAAAGAAAAGAATTTCTTCCCTGCCAAAGTGTCCAATACTTGATCAATGAATGGGAAAGGAAAGTGATCTTTCTGCGTTTCCTTATTTAGCTCCCTGTAGTCCACGCAGATTATCCATTTCCCATTCTTTTTTGGTACCACCACAAGCGGGGAGACCCATTTACTATCAGAGATAGGGTAGATGAAGTTAACATCTGAAAGTTTTTGAAGCTCAACTTTTACTACTTCTTTTAGATGAGGATTTAGTCTTCTCTGAGGCTGTCTAACAGGTCTTGCATCATTTTCTATGTAGATGTGGTGTGTACACAATTGAGGATCAATTCCTTTCATATCAGGGTAATCCCATGCAAATGTGTCTTTATATTTTGTTAAGATATGGATGAGTTTTGTTTCTTGTTCGAGTGTAAGGTCGGCGTTAATGTTTAAGGTCTTTCCAGGTTTGATTTCCACAATTTTACTATGTGCAACTGAAGTGACAGGGATTGTGTGATCATGTGCATCTTTCAGAGGTTCCTCTTCTACTTCGTTATCAAATGTTGCTTTTATCATATGACACTGGGTATGAGATGTGAGTTCAGTTTCACTAATAAAGTTGTTGATGGCATCATCTTCTGTTTGATCTTTGAACTCTAGCGCTTCTTGTATAGTTAATGGAGATCTAATGTTGTCAGTAAGATATGATACAGGATGCCTATTAGTTTTAACTATTGTGATGCTTGGCTGCGCTGGGGGATATAGTACTAAATTCTTGATATTCGCCCCCTTGGTTATGATCATGTTCCCTTGCCGACAGCCGATATAGGCATCAGCGGTAGCGAGCCAAGGTCTTCCTAAGACCAACGGATGTCCATCTAGTCGGGTTTTAGGGTTTATTATCAAAAAATCAGTTGGGTATTCCCAAGAATCAACCGAGACCATGACATCATGCAGTATGCCTTCCGGCCTAACCACAGACCGATCAGACAATTCTAACAAAGTTGAAGTTTGTTGTCTATTTACATCCTCTTCTTGTGACAGATGTTCTCTAGGTAACTGATCTTCAATCTGAATTGTTTTCTTTCCCTCTGTCTGGATAATACGCCCAGATCTTAGCTAAAGATCATTACACTCCCTCAGATCGGGTCCTTCTTCTGGTGTTTCTAAAATTTGGAGTGCCAGCAAACTATGGCCCTCCATCTGTGATTATCTCTCTAGGGAGGCCATAGCGCACAAATAGATGGAGCAAGAACTGTATAACAGATTCTTCTGTAGCTCTAGGCAAGGCTTCTGCTTCAACCCACTTGGTGACATATTCTGTTGCCACCAAAATGTATGTTTTTTGGTTTAATGGTGGGTTGATTGGTCCCACGAAATCAAGGGCCCATCGCTCAAATGGTTCGATGACTAACTGTGGTTTCAAAGGC
>APFE030643508.1:66140-100249 GCA_000404065.3 Pinus taeda
CTTGCATCATTTTCTATGTAGATGTGATGTGTACACAATTGAGGATCAATTCCTTTCATATCAGGGTAATCCCATGCAAATGCTTCTTTATATTTTCTTAAGATATGGATGAGTTTTGTTTCTTGTTCGGGTGTAAGGTTGGCGTTAATGTTTAAGGTCTTTCTAGGTTCAATTTCCACAATTTTACTATGTGCAACCGAAGTGACAGGGATTGTGTGATCATGTGCATCTTTCAGAGGTTCCTCTTCTACTTTGCTATCAAATGCTGCTTTTATCATATGACACTGGGTACAAGATGTGAGTTCAGTTTGACTAATAAAATTGCTAATGGCATCGTCTTCTGTTTGGTCTTTGAACTCTAGTGCTTCTTGTATAGTTAATGGAGATCTAATGTTGTTAGTAACATATGATACAGGTTGCCTATTAGTTTTAACTATTGTGATGCTTGGCTACGCTGGGGGATATAGTACTAATTTCTTGATATCCGCCTCCTTGGTTATGATCATGTTCCCTTGCCGACAGCCGATATAGGCATCAGCAGTAGCGAGCCAAGGTCTTCCTAAGATCAATGGATGTCCATCAAGTCGGGTTTTAGGGTTTATTATTAGAAAATCAGTTGGGTATTGCCAGGAGTTGACCGAAACCATGACATCATGCAGTATGCCTTCCGGCCTAACCACAGACCGATCCGCCAATTCTAGCAGAGTTGAAGTGGGTTCTGCAGATGTAATACCTAGTTTTTGGCAAGTAGCAGTTGTCAATATATTGATTGCAGCTCCCAGATCAACTAGGGCATTGGTTAAGGTTTGACCATAAATTTGAACAGTTACAATCGGGTTTCCTAGGTCTTCATACTTAATAGGTGTTTCCTTTCCTGATAATAAGTCAGATAAGGTACCGACTACTTGAACTGTTGGATTATTTATTATATTCCTTCTCGGTCTTTTTATGCACAATTTAATAGTTTTTGCATATATCGAGATGTCTTGAATGGCCTGAAGGAATGGAATTTTTATGTACAAGTTTTGTAATTCTCCCAGAATGTCGAAATTAGGTTGTTGTATGGGTCGAGGTATAACTAAACGTTCTGGGAATGCAGGAGAGGATGTAGTTGCTTGATTCTGAGTTTGCTGTCTATTTACATCCTCTTCTTGTGACAGATGTTCTATAGGTAACTGATCTTCAATCTGAATTGTTTTATTTCCCTCTGTTTGGATAATACGCCCAGATCTTAGCTGAAGATGATTGCACTCTCTCAGATCGGGTCCTTCTTCTGGTGTTTCTAAAATTTGGAGTGCTTGGACCGGTCTGTTATTTGGATTGGGATTGGGCTGGGCTGGGAGTTGGGGTCTCAGATTAGATTAGGGGTTTTGCTGTAAAGCTGGCAGTGTAGGTTGAGGGAAAGGAATATTTCCTACTGGCTGCTGTGTTGGTCTCTGCCAGTTAGTCTGCCAGAATGAACCTTGTAAAGTGGGGGGAGTCCATTGTGGTGGGTATTGGTTGTTTTGCCAGTATGGTGGGGGATAAGGAGGATTCGACCAAATAGATTGGCTTGTCTGATTTAGCCACGGGTTTGTAGAAGGATACGACTGTGGTGACCAGTTTGGAAATGGGGGTTGAAACTAACTTTGCCATGTATTATACTGTTGAGTATTGTACTGCAGATACTGAAAAGAAGAAGCTGGGTCTGAAAACATACCAGTTTGTCGCGGCTGCCACTGACGACGCTGGTTGAGTAGATATACTGCCTCTGGTTCTTCTTCTGCTTCCTTATATACTGCTTTCAGTCCAAGTAATGAGGGACAATTTTCTGTAGAGTGATCCTTTGTACAGATAGCACATGTCTAAACTGTATCTAATGGACACTCCTTATGGCTATGCTTCTTCTTGCACCTGGGGTAGAAGATTGCCAAATTCTGTTCTGCCTCCATTTGTTTCTACTTAGCCTGCAAAATGTCCAATTGTGTAGTTAGTGTTCCTAGTATATCAGTTTTAAAATTTTCAAATAAATTTCCAATTTCCACACGTGTTACTCCTTCTGATGAAATTTTGTTTTCTCGTGCAAATCGATCATGTTCTGCTAGTTTGATTCATGTACTGCCTCTCGAACTCCTGATACATAGATCAATTATGTTAGCAAAACTTTCCTGATAAATATCCCCTTTCCCCATAATGTTTAATGTTTCAATCCATTGTTCTTTCATACCCCTTATTAATGATGTTTTCAACACGCTATCAGGCAAGGGCAGTGATGCATAGGGAGATCTTTATAGATTATATTAGAAACGTTCCACATATTCTTCTAATGTTTCATTTGGTCTAGCTATCATCTGCAATATTTCATCTTTTAGTTCTCTAGACTTGCAGTAGTCTTAATATTTTTTCAGAAATGATTCTTTCATTTGTTCCCAGTTATTTATAACTCCACCACCTAATCCCATAAACCATCTTAGAGCAGCCCCTTTCAGAGTAGAGGGGAACTATTTTAGTTTCTGGGGTCAGTGGTGTAATCATATCCTCTGCATAGTATATCAAATTCGAATAAAAAAGCATCCGGGTCCTCTGATGTAAGTCCGTGAAATGTAGGGATGTGTTGAAGGGGGATTGCTTTCATAGGGGAATTTGCTGCAGAATCCACTATGGGGTATTGTAATGTAGAGATTTGAGTGTTTGGTGGATTTTGAGCCATTGGGTCAAATATATGCCAATAATCTTCCGAAATATCTAAGAGGGTATTCCTAGGTTGAGGAGGAATGTTTTTAACAGGAACAATTTTAATAGCACTTCCTCTATCTAGGATTTCTGTCTGAGGGGATAGGGTTTCTTCAATAATAATTTTTACCGCGCTCCCTTTGTCTGGGCTATTCAATGGCTGAGTTATCCTATTAGGAGATCTTGGCTCCCCAGTTTCCCCAGTTTCCCCTTCTCCTTCACAAAGATTACTGAAATTCCCTTCTTGCAGTCGTTCTAGAATAGAATTTTCAATTTCTTGAAAGTCCTATTCGTCAGTTTGACTATGCACCTCAGCGAAGGCTTCAGATGGTGAACCTGTGGCCTGAAGGGAACTAGTAGGCTGTTTGGAAGTAACTTTCCTGGGTCCTACTGACGGCTGAGATTCGGCTTTCTTATAGATTTCGTCTATGAATGTTGATCGACCAAGGGTCACCGACCCCTTAGATTTTTCTGGCTTTGGTAAAGATTTGGGATTTTTCTCCGGCTTTTTCTGCTTAGTGATGCACTCAATTTAACTACTAAATTTTAAGTAGATAGCAGCAAATCTACAGGAAAGCGGGCAAAGGAGCAGGGCTTTTACATGCTCCGCACGTAGGTTCTTACCTTCCGTTTTCAAAACCCAATTCTTCCCTAGCAGGTTCGTACACTACTCTGAAAAAGACAAATGGCTACACTCTTTCCCCGGAAACGGCGCCAAAATGTAGAGCTATAAAATGGTCTCTTTGACCTCTAGTTACCTCGCATTAATATGTCAAGCCGGGATCGTCTTGTTATTTCAAAGAGTGTCTCAGTATGAGGCTTAGCACTTTCCAGAGTAATGCTTGTAGTACAGCTGTTTAAAAGCTACAAACGTAATTCAATGCGTATCTACAACTTAACTACTTTAAAAGACTAAATCACACCAAGCATTGCATCAGCCAAAGGTTCGGTAGTAATAACCCATCCTTTTCATAACTGATGAGAACAAATCCGAGGTCTCGGAGCTAGGCAGCAGATGCTAGGTCTCACTACAGCCTGAGATCATCCTTAATTAATAGAAATGAAGCGGCAAGTAAATGAAATAGCAATGAAATAGAACAACACATCAACCAAGGGTTCGGTAGCAATAACTCATCCCTTTCATAACTGATGGGAGCAGGTCAGAGGTCTAGGAGCCAAATAGCAGATGTTGATGCTCACTACAGCCTGAGACTGTCCTTAAGAAAAAACAAATTAGAAATATGGAAATGGAACAACAATTGAAATGGAACAACAATTAAAATGGAACAACAAATAAATGGAACAACAACTAAATGGAACAGCAATTCAGAAATGGAACAACAAGTGAAATGGAACAACAAGTGAAATAAGTAGTAACCAAGTTCATCAAGCTGTAATTCTATTTAATCACTCCAATCAAAACATCAATCCTTCAGCCTTCAAAGATGAACCCATGCTATGGAACAACACTACCGATTACAACCTTAGAAACACCCCGTGCTTAATCTGCTTCTGTTATTGATCTAAACGCATACGATTGCATCTCAAGATGAAAACAATGATATTCAATGATCATATGAAATCAGACCTTTCAAGATAACTGTTATAATGCTAAACACAATCGTAATGAACTCTGGAATGGAGTGACAGTATCCTGTAGAGATTAATCAACACTTAAAGGATTGGTAACATGACATAGCGTCAAGATAAAGCTTTGGTTTACAGGAACATGAAATGAGTTAAACATAACAGAGCATGTAATATAATGTTCTTAAAACACAACAGACTACCAGATTATGTCTATGAACAAACCACACAGAAACCATGCGTAATGGTACAAGAGCAAGTGTCCTCCAGGGCTGGGCCCTTAGCCTCCAGGGGTACACCACTTAAGATTGATCCAGGCTCAAAGATAAAAGAGTAACCAAGTCTATATTAAGGCATGAAATAAAATTACAGGAACTCAAGTCTTATACAGAACATAAAGATCACATTTCTGATCTTTCTTAAAAGAAATTATATAAAAACCGTCGTCCCTCTAGCCAACAGTGCTATCCCTTATATAAGAAAGATGGAGGAGATATCTAGATACAGAAAATAGATAAAATAGTGATCCCTCAGGATCTAAGATCCTGAGGGATTCGCAGAATCATTAATACTGCATCACTTCTTTCCTTTTCTGCTCCGTGCTGGTATCTCCACGTCCTTTCCTGGGTTGATCCATTTTGATTTGGTTTGCTTCCGGTCTCCCATCAAAGGGACAACAATTAGCTCACCCTTGTCTTTACCTTTGGAATGGCCACCTTCCGTTTTTCCTCCCTCCTGCACATAGAAATGACAATTATCAGTGTTTCTTATTAATCTCTCATGTTTCATTATAGATCCTCATCATTATCTAAATTTCCAATGCAAAAGGCTTTTTAAGTTCTAATGAAAAGATACTAAAATAATCATCGGAACATACCTTCCTTGATACTCCACAGAAGTCTGCAGGGTACTCCCAAGAGTCAATGGAGACCATCACATCCTCCACAATCCCATTAGGGGTCACTGTGGAACGGTTTGCAAGTTGCAAGACTGTTGTGGTCTTTCTCAATGAACCCTGGAGATTGAGCTTGAGCATGGTGTCCTTAGTCATTACATTGATGGCAGCCCCAAGATTGATCAAAGTGTGTGGGACAATGGTGCCATTGATGTGAACATCTACTACAGGGCTTCCAGGGTCGAAATAATTTAGGAAAATTACCTACCTTGACATTAAGTCGGACAGTTGTCCAATGACATTAATGGTAGGTGTGTATCTTTTTCACCTCCCTGGATGTTTGAAGCACTTTTCCTTAATCAACTTGTTGTAAATAGGTATATCCTTTATGGCTTGGAGAAGTGGAATTTTGACACATAGGTTTTTTAATTCACCCAGAAGTTCATTCTCTTCTAGGGTAGGCTGGATTGGTTGATTTAATCTCTCAAGAAAGGGTGGTGTATTTATTTTGGGCATGATTTCCTCTCTTTCATCCTCACTCTCCCTAGGTGGAGGTGGAGTTTGGTTTTCCGAGAGTACTCTCCCAGATCTCAGGTTGATTTCTTGAATCTCCACAACATAAGTAGGATAGGATGTCTCTCCACTATACACTTGCAATGCATGTCTGTTGTTTGGGTTCAGATTTGGCTGGGCAGGCATCTGAGGTTGTTTAGGTGGAGCAGGGTGTAAAAGTTGTGGTTGAGTAGGTGCTGAAGGAAATAAATATGTAGCATTGTTGTATGTGGGCCTCCACCCCTGGGGTGGTGCATTGCTCTGCGGTTGTGGTGGAGCATATGGCTGAAATGATTGGCTAGTCGGCCGGGAATGGTACTGAGGTGCAAAAGACTAAGGAGGAGGTGTAGACCAGGAGGGATGAGCAGGGCTCCCCCAAGAGGGAATGGATATAGTCTGGTTAGGGTTTTAATCTGCATGGGATGACCCTTGCATGCCCTGCTGGTATGGAAAAGGCCCATGAGGTCTCCCTTCATTTATGTAGTAGAGATATTCAATCACCCCTTCAATTCCCTGATAAAAAGCTTTTAGTCTAGGTAGAGAAGGGCACTTGTCCGTGTAGTGGTTTTCTTCACAGACCGAGCAGACTTCAATCAGATTCAATGGACATTCATTCTTAGGGTGCCCCCTTGTGCATCTAGGTGAGAAAATGGATAAGGCTCTCTCTACTTCCTCCTGCTTTCTGTTGATGTGCATAATGTCTATCTATAGGGCACGGGTTTGTAGCATTTCACTCTTGAAATCTTCTAGCATATTTCCAATTTCACCTTTGATGGATGTATTGGAAGAGTATCGACTGGCCATTGGTTGACTACCCCTACCCTTTTTCCTAGCTGCCCTAGAATGGTTCCTAAAGATAGTCTTGATATCTTCATGGGGTAGTTGGTAGATATCCCCTCCTGTTAGTAGGTTTAGGGTATCCAAAAGATATTCCCTTGCCCCTCTAAGGAGGGCTAGCTTTAGTGACCCAAGATCAAGTGTGCACCTGGCCCTATTGTAGCGAAGTTGGAATATTTATTCATAATCCTTTAGGGATTCATCATTATCTAAGTTCATCCTAAAAAAGTTCCTCTTTAGTGTCTTTGGACCTACAATAGTCCCAATACTTGTTGTTGAAGGCTTGCTGCATCTGAGCCTAGGTTGTGATGCTATCCCCAGGTAAACCCATGAACCAGTGCAAAGTTGCATCCTTGTGAGTGTATGGGAATAATTTCAACTTCTGCTCATCATTGGTGTAATCATAAGTTCTGCAAATGACATAAAACTCAAACAAGAAAGTGTTTGGATCTTCTAAGGCTAGGCCATGGAAATGAGGAAGAGCAGAGGGGCTTATGTTTTTCATCTTGGTATCCCCATTAGTTTCTTTGATGGGAAAGGCACCCTCAATTATTTCTCTATCTCCTCTGTCATTTCTATTTTCAGTCATTAGGTCATTTAGAATGGGTTCTCCTTCTTCTTCTTCCCCTGTAGGCTCTTCAAATATCTCTCGTTGTTCACCTAAGGGTTCCTCCAATTCACAACCACTGAAGAAGAGGGAAGGTTGGATGTTTGAAGCAGTGGGGGTATTTGGTAGAAATTTTCCTAAGTTATTCCTATTCCTACGAGGCATGAAAGAGGTGCTTTTGTTTTGCTTTGTTTTTTTTTCAAGCTTTGAGAATAATTGCAAAATTGAAATAAAAAATTGAATGGAAACTAACTGATTAAACGAAAACTAACTGCTTGAATGAAATCTCACTTGTAGAATGGAAAAGAAAGAAAACTAAATTACTTGTGCAGATCCAATAGCAAAATTCCAGAGATAAGAAATGGAAGAAAGAAAGCAGAAATCACATATTACTTAGAAACCTTCTCGACAATGGCACCAAAATGTGATGAGCATTAGTATTGCATGAAGAATCCTGCAACTCCTTGAGCTACCAACTTTACTTTATCAACCCCGGGTTCGTACAAACTTGGAGGTGATAGTGTTGTATACACAAGTAAATGTGATGGTTCCGCTCTTTGTCACTGCTAATTTGGCATTAGATCACTAAATTTTTTCAAACCAAACTTCTATTGATTCAGAAGAAGCTTGATTACCAATGAGGAGAAAGGAAAATCTACACTAAAAGAAATCATGTCTACTGTAGTAAGGAAAAATACTGAAATCAAATGCTTAAACACACCATTCATATAATCTAACTGCTAAGAGGATTTTCTTCAAGAGAATGCTAAGTTATCATATGTGAAATCCTACTGCCATAGGCATGCAATTTGAAACACCAAACATTCTACTGCTGTGCATGTAAATGAACAAAATAACTCTTTTTTCCTTTTTGTCTTTTTTGTGTGAAAGTGTGAAAGCTAACTTCTTTAGGTGATTTGGTAGGTGGATTAAGGATGATGGTGGATGGTTAGATGGCTTGGAAGGCAAGTAGGTGTCCTTTTCTAGCTTCCTAGGGGCTTTTTCCACAATTTGGCCTCAAAACAAGCCACTACGGGTCAACCTACAAGATGTCCTAATTCGTCCTACAAGATGTCCTAATGCTCCTACATGATCCCTTGTATTCCTATAGGATACATCCGAGAGCAAGATGAGAGATTTGGAAGGTGATGTAAGGCTTAGGAAAGGTGAATGGTGGGTGAAATGAAGCAAGGGAGTGCCTAGGACTCCTTCAAAACTCAAAAGCAGAGTTGTGAGATGGTTGGATTTGCTCAACAAGCTTGGAGAAGTATTCTTATGGAATGATTAATTTAGTGATGAATTTAGTGAAGGAAAGTGATAACCATGGATGGATGAGGTGAGGATGGCATTGCTGATCATGAAATCTCTCTGTACTGCTGAAACTCCTGCACTGCATCATTCATTCATATTTTCCCATAAATCATGTAAACAAAAGCTTTTCAGTTAAATAAGGAAAACAAAATTTCATGAGCTAGATGCCTATTTCATGCATGGGAAATCCTGTAGAATAATATGAAACCTTGATGAGATCTAATGTAAGACCGAAGATAGTAGAAATGGAAATTAAATCCTATTCTTGAAAACTAGTAAAATGCTGATCTAAGTAATAGAAAACCATAAATTCCATACGAAATCAGAATTCTGTCTTTTTGGGGCTGCATAGGAGTTCTTTCCTCAAACCATGGTCCCTGAAGGGAGGAGTGAGGCCAAATACACCTACTAACATCCTTTTCATATTCCTTTATATTCTTAAGCTAATGTTGAAGAAATGCACAAATGGAAGCAAACTAATCAAATCCACAACTACTTGCAATAAAATGATGCTAAAGACAATTCAACCATTAATCTATGAAATCAACTAAGCGTACAAATACAAGGAGAGGAGCCTTTTATCTTAGGTTTGGGCCCTAACCAAAGAGCTTCATACCTCTGAGTCAACTCAGTGATGGATCAAGGAAATGTTCATTCTCATTATCAAATCAAAAAATTACATAACAATGTCTTCCACAAGTCTTGAAATTGAAAATGCCTAGTGTTTTTTACAACAAAAACTCGAATTCTAATGAGGCTCTAGGCCTCCTTATTTATACAATTGAAGTCTCTAACGAATTCCTTAAATCTAGGGAGGCTCGAATCCCAAACTCAAGATGAACTGGCTCTTTAACTGTCAGTGGCTCGGCTGCGTTTTGATCTTCATGACTTGGCTGCTTTTAACTCCAAGCTAGTGTGATTTATGGAGGAATATTCAAATGAGTGAGGAGTAAATGAGGAGGATCTATCTCCTACAATCTCTCCTCCTTGTCTCATTCACGTTTCAACCCTTAATTAGCCAAAATTTCCATGTTTTTCTCTCAAAAATGACAATCAATTCATATTAGTCCACTAGGCATAATATCTCACTTTTACTCATCTCATTAAGCAAAATATAATCAAAATATGTAAGAAATTATGAGAAGAGTTGATTTGAATAAGCTAGGTGTATGATTTAGGTCCATATAGTTACCCAATGATGAGGCTCATCAATGATATTGTGCCTGAAGGATTTACAAATGCAGATATGGTTGGATATATGGACACCAAAAAGTCCACTACAGGTTATTTCTCTACGTTTGCTGGAGCAACAGTATCTTGGGTATCAAGGCTACAAAGAATAATAACTCTCTCTACAATAGAGGCATAGTACATTGTTACAAAAGAAGCTTGCAAATAGATGTGGTGGATGAAACGATTCCTAGGAGAGATACAAATAAAGTAGGACAAGTATGTGTTATGTTGTGATAATCAGAGTTGCATCCACGTGGCGAAAAACCCAACATTTCACTAAAAAAAAAGCATATTGACTTAAGGTACCATTGAATCTAGCATGTTAGAGGAAGTAAAATTATCCTTGGAAAACATCCATATAAATAAAAACCATGTTGATATGCTAACTAAGGTTCTACAAAGAAATAAACATGAGTTATGTAGAGTCATGGTAGGAATCGATGTGACTTGATTTAGGATAATTCATTTGGATTCAAGTGGGAGAATGTTAGATGTGTGTTAGCACTCTATAAATCCATTAAGGCTAAGTAAAGGGATCCCAGAGGTAACCACAAACCACTTGTAGGTTAAGGTCCAGTCCCCCTAGCCTTGGAGAGGGCTCTCTCATTGGATCAATTATCAATCAAAAATATTGATAGGATATGGATTTTAGAATTGTTATTAAGCTCAAGGGTAGATGACATAAGATTTTATGGAAATGTTGGGAGTGAGGGTCTGTTGTAGCGGCTACAACCACCCTCCAAAATTTTGTCCTGCACCTAATTTCGGAGCCTCCCTTGAGAGTTTCACTTGATGACTACACACCCTAAGTTCACTTCATGAGCCTGTGTAAGTCTTTGCATCCGCCTTGCTTGTGCACTTCATTCAGTTTCTACATGTTAGTGTCTAAGTCATGCTTGCAACCATGTTCTGGTTATGCTAAAAGACTTCACTTCATGTGTACTTGTTGTGTCCGCTATAAAATCATCTGTCACACTCACACACGGAGTCACATTCACTATCGCACAAGTGCGGCCACGGTCGATCAACGATCAATCATGAGTGTCGTGCTTGTCGCTTGCACTGTCATTTAGTCATGTTGAAAATGTGTGTATGGATGGTTTGAGTCGTTTCGTCGTTGAGTTATGTGAGTGTGTGTTTGCATGATCACCTATGCATCTTTCAATTGTTCACACACTTAGTCATTTTGCTAAAAGTTCTGATGACCAGACTCCCCTCTAACAGCTGGACCATCACCCCGCCATCGACTCGATCGGCTATCAACCAGAACAACGTAGAAGCATCAAGTTAGTATTTTTAGGCTACGCTTCCCGCAAGAAATTCAATCAAATCTCATGCTAGCCACCCAGACAATTGGACCCGACAGTCACCCTGGGGCTGACTCCCCTAAAAAATTGTGTAGAGGCCATTGACCTTACTCACTCAACTAACTGAGGAATTTGCACAGACAGGTAAGACAGACATCAAGTGCCCGTCCCTATCTCCCTCAAAAATTGTGCAGTTTTCCCAGTCAGTAATCCTGATAGTCGACCAATTGCTCATCTCAGAAATTGTAGAGTTTTTATGAGCAGGCCTTCTGCTACCCAACAGTCCGCTTAGCTCAAAAATTGTGCAGAGATGATCAACAGGGCGACCTCCCAACCTTAGTGCAGTTTCCATTGCCAGCAACTCCTAGCAGCAGACTCCCAGTTCCCTCTAGGAATTTCACATAATTGGCTGCCAGTGACCCCAGTAGTCAACTGCCAATTCCCTCTTGGAATTGTAGAGTTTTGGCTTCCAGGCTCCTGGGAAGTTCCTCCCAAAAAATGCGCAATCTCTGACTGCTGACCCTGCTTACAACCCGACCTGTTCCTCCAGAAAATTGTGCAAATTTGGCCTTCCAACCCCTGCTGCCCGCTCGTTCTGGAAACTGCACAGATCCTGCATACCTTACCTTCCTGTAGCCTGAACTGTCCCTCCCAAAAAATTTGCGCAATTTTTCCTTCCAGCGGAACCAGACCTCACAGGCAACCACTGTTGACTTGGATCACCCATCCTCATCACTAAGTGACTCTTGCATAGTTTTCATCGGCAATGCCCAGAGCCATCATCCCACTTCATAACCTTGCTACCTCTCCTGGTCACCTGCATCCTAAATGATCATGTGTTATGGTAGACTAGGAGGTTTTGGATTGATGTCATCTCGACATGAGTGACTGCAGGTACAGGTACACCAACAAGGAAAAACGATGAATAGAATGAACGAAGGGAGCACATGCAGAAGAACAGGTTCACCAAAAGACAAGCGAACGATGCATGCAAAGAGATGTGCTCACGAACGGAAAAACATGCACCTTCTTGACCAGATGAGCTTGTCAAGCCTCCGAACATGCAAGAAAGGAACAACGTGCCAAAGCTTCATCAAGAGAACCAAATACCATCAAAGACTCTACGCACCATGAAGGCATCCATCACCTAGCAAAACTATAGCTCAACATACACTCCAATAGCAGCATGAATGTACCAGCACTGTCATGTCGAGTCATGTCATGAGTCATGTTGCCCACATCTCTACTATGGGCTATGTTGTCAATCAATGTAATAGAACATGGAAGTCCAAGAGACCCACTTGTTGTACAAAGAGTCATGTAAAATCGAAAAGTCATGGAAGTCAAACAGTCATGAGGGTAGTCAAACAACCACAAGGGTCAGTTTCACCCTTGGCTATAAATACCCCCCTCATTTGTACATGAAAGGAATTTTCACCTCATCTCCTCCCACATAGCCAAGAGAGTCTATAATCTTTTCTTTGAGGAGTAAGAAGTGGCTCCAACGCCCCACACTTGGAGTTAGTGATATATGGTGTAACGATGTGTCTTGGAACTTTTGCTTAATTCAGAAGCCTGCTAACATGCCAACACTTTTCCACACATGTATTGTAATTGTTGTAAGACTAATGTTCAACACTTGTGATGCATGTTGGTTTAACCTGTGTTCTACATCTGAACTATTTCTCTTGTTGTAATACATAATCTATTAATGGAAATGTGTTGTATATATTGTTAACGTTGTCTCACCCATGTAGACTACTCTTGCAGGCACTAGATAGACCTTTCACATAAAACTTGTTGTAACAACCATTGCACTTGTTCAGACTCATCCATTGAGTGTTGTACGTGTTATGTTACCTTGTGTGTTGTGACTGCTGCATCCGTGTGGACCGCTCCACTGGAAGCTGTTGTGTGTTCCTAGCCGAGTTGGGACTTCATCCCAACCAAATTGGGACTCACTCCCACCCTCTCCCTCTACAGTGAAAGAAACATTAACGCAAGTGACACTTACGCTCACCAGGCATGCGAAACTCACTTCTCGAAGACAAAGAAGACCACTCTCCTATGTTGACAAGCAAGAGTTGAGGCAAATCCTTAGGGCAATGGCAACCAAGCCATCATACTGGATGGGACTCCCACACCAAATGGTGTGAGGTCTAATTGGGACTTCATACCAGTGTGATCCCCTAAATGTTGGTGGGTCTAGCACCGTCAACATTTCTGGTGCTAGAAGGAGGGTAGCCAATTGTATATGGCTGAAATTACCCCCACACTCATGTATCAACCATCTAGTCAAGGCAGTAACTCGCACTCCCTCTCACCTGCACGCAACTCTGCAGTTGGTTACTCATCACCTCCCAAAATTGAACACGAGATTCCATATCATCAACTTCGCTTCGTTGTCCCATCACTCGCTAGCTCGCGAAAGCAATTGTACTGATCCCAGACAAACAACATCTTCCATGCGCATCTAGGAAGCCAAAAGCCACTCCCACATGAGTTGTTGTATCATCGGTGGAAGAAGAAATCCTTGCCACACTTGAAGGTCTAGAAGAAGCTACTGAAGATGGAGAAGAACCCCCGATCTTCTGGCAAGGCGAACAAGACACTCTTGTGAGCTTGGGATCGAACTTCAGTACAGGAGGTCGAGGGGAAGGCAGTGGAGGAGGTGGAGGTGGAGACGAACTAATAGATTCTGAGCCGAAACCATCAGACTGCGAAATAGAATAATAGGACAAAGAACAAGAAGAGATGGCTGACCCAAATCTTGAATGGATGACTCAGGGACCATTGGCTCTTCTGGCCGTTCTGCACAAGATGCCGAGGCGAGCAGAGAGAATGAACATCAAGTTTGACCATGACAACACAGTGAATTCATAAGACCAATTAGACAGCTTCTACCTATAGCTGCAAACCCTTGAGGTATCTTATGATGATTTAGCATGTATATTGTTCCCATGTACCTTGGATACTCACGCAACTACTTAGTATCACAATTTTCCACCGTACTCTATACAGAACTAGGTTGCATTCAAACACATGTTCTTTGAGAAGTTTGTTGATGACAAGACCCCAGCCATGCTACTCAAAGAGTTGGGAAGCCTCAAGATGGAGGCAAAACAGAAAGTGAAATATTTCAATCAGATATTTACATGTATATTGAACAAGTTCGCAATATACACTAAACTTCATGACTCCATCACCACTAATTACTACACATTTGCACTGTGAACTAGCGTTACGTAGTTCGTCAAGCAAGCTACGAAACCAACACTATTTGAAAACTGTGAAGAGGCTATCGTTGTTGAGAAAGACCTACGTGCAGTTGGAGTCATCAAGGATGATGAATCGGGAAAGGAATTCAAGGATGCGAGCATGAAGCCCCAAGCGACGAAGAGCAAGGGTAGAGATAAGGAAGCAACGATATTGAGACCCTATCTCGTCTTGTCAAGAGCTTGATCCTTGAGATGTCCGAAATCAAACGACGTAAAATAGACACATTTTAAAGTAGTCACATGCCTGGGTAGAGATAGGTAAGCAACTCATCAAGCACTAGCCAGTTCATTTCAAAAATTGCGCAGATGCCCGTGTTCCAGCTCGAACAATGCGCAGATCTCAAATTCTGTTCTTTCCATTAAGAACATCATCTCGAGAACTCTTGTTTGTGCTGGAAGTGAGTTAGAAATGATTTCTACAGTTGTACACTCGATGCGGGGAGCAATATACAGGAGTAACCATAAGACACTGATAATGACAAAGAGGTTGAGCCATCAAGCTTTGGGAATTTGGTGAACGCGTATCATTGCTCGCAAACGATGGCAAAGATGAACATCGAGAAGTAGCCATGAAAGAAAACTGACCATTACAATATTAGGAGTAAAGGGGCTCCCACCACACTTGAGAGATGCAAGAAAAGATCAGATTGTTGATGAGGAAGACTGATCCACTAGCCATCCCAAAGCAGAAAACACAAAGCAGGTCCGGGAAGACAGCAGTGGAAAAAAACACATCCATGAGTAGCAAGCTCTAAAAAACTCCATCGGACAACATGAACACTCATTTTACCCCGGACACCTCAGTGAGTCTACCACCTCTAGGTTACAACATTGTTGATGACATGAAGAAAACTCAGGCGAACATCAGTTTGTTTGAGTTGACTAAGATGCAAAGTCAGCGAGATATCCTGCTGCGCGCATTGGGACAAACTACAACATACACCACAACCTCTACCAGCAAGGGAGAAAGCACACCTCCCAGATCACTTTCCACAATTCTCAATACACTCTAGATGGAAGAAGAAAACTCAGGTTGCCCTCCATTCCTACTTTCATTTGAAGTTTTCAACTGCAATGTTCACAACTATTTGGTTGATTCCGGTGCGGTGGCCAACGTCATGCCGCTCTCCATCGCTAAGAAGATCAATGCACAATGGAGCGGAACATCCGCGCGAATCATCCAACTTGATTGAACATCGGTACTATCCATTGGTAAACTATGAGACGTAATCATTCGACTATCGTGTGACAGTCGATTCCACCAATGCAACATAGTTGTTGTGGACATTTCGCAAGCATATGGTCTATTACTTAGAAGAGATTGGTCCAACAAGCTAGATGTATATTTTTTTACAGACTGGTCTCACATGTGGCTTCCGTACAAGGGAAAGTGCAACCATATCTGGGTAGAATCCAAGAGTTACATGGAACATAATGTCACTCCCATCAATGGCGAGAATGAACTGTTGGCCTTCACAAAACTCATGTTCGGAAACTACCTCCTTGAGAAAACATTGGGGTGTTATCTTGCACGGCTAGCTCCAACCCCACTAAATGTGTAGTTGGGATTCCTTTCTTGCCCAACTGATGGTAATGAAACTTTTACAGTGCATTGTACCAATAGTAGCAGTAGTAGCAACAACTGTAGTAGCAGTAGTACTAGCACATCAAGCGGTCTGTGTATAGATGAGCTATGGACCATGTACTTTGATGGATCCAAGACAGAGGACGACTTAGGAGCCGGTTGTGTTTTGATCTACCCTTGCAACAGGAAGCATCTGGTATCAAGTCGCTTGGAGTTCGAGTGCACGAACAATGTAGTAGAATATGAAGCACTTGTGTTGGGCTTGCAGAAAGGCATCAGCCTCAATGTGGTCATACTCAAAGTGGTAGGTGATTTAGAGATAGTGGTACGAAAGGTACGTAACACCATTCAATGCTTATTACCGCATCTCAAAAGCTACCAACAAAAGGAATGGTGAATAATCTCAAACTTCCAAACATTTAATATCATTGTTGTACCACGTACGCGTAACGTAGCTGCCAATGCACTAGAAAATGCAGCCTCACAAATGTCACCGATTAGGGATAGATTTATTATTGAAATTTTGTACAAACCATCTGCCTCGGACAACATAGCTAACTTACGCATGTTTAATGATGATCAATATATATTTCATTTCATGGCCAATGCTAATTTCTTCAAGGATGCTACGATAGACGATGACGAGCATGAGCGCTCTCTGCAAGCAGAAGCTAGTAACATGAAAGGCCAGGTTATCACAAAAGGTGTGGCATCATTGGAAAAGCTATATGACTTGTAAGAACAGTTATAGGGGCCAAGGAACAACAAGACCTATAGTTCCACCATGAGGCATGAACTGATAAACCTGGGAACATAACAAGATCTTAAGTTTGTCAATATTGGTACATGTTGTACACAACAAGAGCGGTAAGCCTTTATCTACTTGTTCAAATAGTACCAAGATGTGTTCGCATGTATTTATGATGATATGAAGACTTATGACACATGGATCATCCAACATATCATCCCAATCAAATAGGGGTCAAGCCATATCAACAGAAGCTAAGGAAAGTATATCCGTTGCTTAAGCCCCTCATATAGAAAGAGCTTATTAAGTTGTTGGATGCACGGATCATATATAAAGTTCGACATTCCACATGGGTCTCCAACCTTGTTCCCATACGAAATAAGTATGGGAAAATCCACTTGTGTTTTGATTTCCATAACATAAACCACGCCTCGGATAAAGAAAACTACCTCGTGCCGTCCATGGACCATATTTTGCAAACAGTATCTGGGGCACAAATGTTTTCTGTCCTTGACGGTTTCTTAGGATACAATCAGGTTCTGGTAGGAGAACCTGACACACTCAAAACTACTTTCTGTACTATGTGGGGTACGTTTGCTTATATATCAATGTCGTTTGGGCTTGTAAATGCAGGCACAACATTCCAGCGTGCTATGGACATCGCCTTGCGTGGACTCATTGGATAGAGTGTGGTGATATACCTCTATGATGTGGCTGTGTTCTCAAGAAGACAAGAAGACCACATACGCCATTTGAAGAAAATCTGTGAGCGATGCTGGAGATACAGGATTTCCTTGATCCAAAAAAGAGTGTATTTGTTGTGTCAGAGGGGAACCTCCTCAGACACATTGTTGCCAAGAGTGGGATCAGGGTCGATCCAAACCGAGTCCAAGCCATTACACAAATTCCCTACCCAGTCAACAAGAAATCTATGCAATCCTTCCTGGGCAAGATAAATTCCTCCGGAAGTTCATCTCAGATTATGTGCAGATAGTTAATCCCATGCAAGACATGATTAAGAAAGATGTAGTCTACATCTGGGGTAAGAAGGAAAAGTATGCATTCACCCAAATCAAGTAGGCCATTGCAGAAGCACCTATGCTCTACAACCCAAATTTCAAGAAAGATTTCTTGCTATACACCTTTGCGTCTGATAAATCACTAGTTGTAGTGCTCACTCATAAATACAAAGCTACTGATGAATGTCCCATCTCTTTCATAAGTGCAAGAATGTAGGGACCAGAGCTCAACTACCCTACCATTGACAAGTAATCTTATGCAGTTTACAAGGCAGTAAAACAATTTCGGCCCTACTTGCTGAAAAACCACGGCATAGTCTGCATCCCCCACCTAGCAGTCCACATATTGCTTGTACAACAAGAACTCGGTGAACGATGTATGAAATAGATGACAAGATTACAGGAATATGATCTTGAAATCAAGCTAGTGCACACGATCAAAGGACATGGGCTCTGCAGACTTGCAGTTGAAGTAGTGCACGCTCTAGAGAATGAAGAAGAGCTCACTGGTTGGGAGCGGGAGATTGAGATGTATGACATAAGGTGAGAAACACCCACTGAAGATGGAACCCCTTGGTATGTAGATGTGTGCCAGTACCTTTACCATGACACCATACCCTCTCACTTTTCTATTAGACATAAGAGGGCATTTCACCTGAAATCCTTAGCATATCAGTGGGTGCACGCACTGTTTTACAAAAAGCATAGTAATTGAGTTTTGCTCAGGTGCCTGGAGGCACATGAATCAGAGAAGGTACTTTAGGATCTGCATGATGGACCCGTGGGGGTCACTTTGTGGGAAATATCACTGCACACAAAGTTATGCAAGATTGTTTTTACTGGCCCATACTGTTCAAGGATGCACATGCTTATGCCTACAAGTGCCCGATTTGTTAGCGATTCGCCAACAGAACACAAATATCATCAACACCATTGCACCCTGTTACATTGACTGAAACTTTCCAATAGTGGGGCCTGGACATCATTGGGGAAATTTTCCCTCATTCGTCAAAACAACACTACTATATCCTAACAACATCTGACTACTTCACGCGGTGGACATAAGCAATTCCGCTCAAGCAAGTGAACGACCAGGAGGTCATAAGCTTCCTCTAGCAGAATATCATCTCACGATTCGACATTCTGGTATCACTTGTTGTTGATAATGCAACTTATTTTTCGTCTTTGAAACTCTATGACGTTTCATAACAAAGTGGTATTATGCTAAAGCATTCATCGAACTACTACTCGCAACGAAATAATCTAGCAGAGTCCATGAATAAAAACCTCATCCATATAATCAAAAAGACCATTTTCTTTGAGTAGTGTAATTGGCGTACCGCCCCAACAAATGCATTATGGGCTGACCATGTAACACCTAAGCCCTCTCTGAATACCTCACTGTACTTCCTAGTTTATGGTAAAGAACCATCCTTACGCCAAATATCTACTTGCCTGCACTTCAGCTTTCCCAAGAATCCCGAGGCAAGCCTTGCTAGCTAGTTCAACATAGGATGGATGCTCTCCCTAAGCTTCAGGAAGAAAGGGTGAAATAAAAAGAAAATTTTACACTCCACTAGAACCGTATCAAGAGATGGTTCAATAAGAAGTCTGTAGGGAAAGCTAACTTCAATGTGCGTGACTTAGTTCTGAAATGGGATAAGCCCATGAAGATAAAGGAAAACACACGAAGTTCCAGTCCTTGTGGATTAGCCCGTACATAGTCCATGAGAAGCTTGGCCCACACATGTATCATTTGTGATCACTTGATGGGAGGATTGACAACCTTCCTATCAATGGCTAAGATCTCAAGCATTATTTTTAGTACGCTGGGCCGCGCCTGTGCCATGTATATAGTCTGCTTTCTTCTTGTTGTTTTCATCTTGTTTTCTTTTCTCATCATCTTTGTTTTTACTTTGATTGATTCTACTTACTATTTTAGTTTACGTTTGTATTGTTTGCTTCATATATTCCTATTTTTGTTTTCAGAAATAAGTGCTACCAACTACCACTTTTTGGCTTTTGAATAAAGTATGGTGCTGAAATTTGAAGAAACTTGTGACACTATAGCACTTGCCCAGTCTTGTGTCCATCTTCTCTGTGCTTGGTTATAACTTTCGGCCAATGAATTCTTGATGGAAAATACAAGTCATCTGCAAGGGAAGCTTTGGTCTAACCATGAACGTGTGTCTACACTGGGAAGCCCCATGCCTATACTCAGCCTTCTGCCTTATGTGTTCAAGCTCATCCAACTAGTAGAAAAAGGGAAAGGGAAAATCCAAATGAGAAAACCTATGTCAGAGGTCTTACATGCTTCTCTGAAGGAACAACCTCTTCTGATCTCAATAAGTCGGGATCCCTCTTCTGCCCCAAAAATAAATAAGTGCCTATGCACAGTTCTCTTGAAAAATACAAAGGCGAAAGAAGAGAAAGGCTTCCTGCGCAGAGAGGTGAAGCATGCAACTCCACCAGGGTACAGACCATGCTCGCTAACAGTGGAGCAATGTGTGTGTTCCTGCGTGACTCCATTGCAGTATTGTCCAAGCGTGCTGGCAGCGGAGCAACACCAGAGATGAAAATTTATACTTTGAAAATATTCAACTCGCGAGCTAAACTACGCTTCCCAAATTAGAAACACTGAGATCAAGCTAAAATTTTGATTGTGTTTGAATGAGTTGGAAAAAGGTGAACCGTGTATATCCATAGGGTAAGTGGGGAAGATGAAGTAATCTGCGCAGTAATTCAATACTCCTCGAAAGACCAAGGCCCTGTGCTAGACATTAACCAAAACAGAGAAGTTGGAGTACTACCAGTGTGCTTCCAAGTGTTGTAGCCGCTACAACCACCCTCCAAAATTTTGTCCTACACACAATTTTAGAGCCTCCTTTGAGAGTTTCACTTGATGACTACACACCCCAGTTTTACTCCATGAGCCGGTGTAAGTATTTGCATCCGCCTTGCTTGTGCATTTCATTCTGTTTCTGCATGTTGGTGTCTAAGTCATGCTTGCAACCATGTTCTAGTTACGCTCAAAGTCTTCGCTTCGTGTGTACTTGTTATGTTCGCTATAAAAACATTTGTCGCACTCACACATAGAGTCACATTCATTGTCGCACAAGCGCTGTCATGGTCGATCAAAGATCAATCATGAGTGTCACGCTTGTCGCTTGCACCATGGGTTAAGCATGTTGAACATGTGTGTTTGGATGGTTTGAGTCGTTTCGTCATCGCGTCATGTGAGTGTGTGTTTGCATGATCACCTATGCATCTTTCAATCGTTCACACACTTAGTTATTTTGATGAAAGTTATGACGACCGGACTCCTCTCTATCAGCCAGACCATCACCCCGCCATCAACTTGATCGACTGTCAACAAGAACAACACAGAAGCAATAAACTAGTCTTTTCAAGCTGTGCTGCCCGCAAGCAGTTAAATCAACTCTCATGCTGACCACCGGGACAATCAGACTCGACAGTCACCCTAGGGCTGACTCCCCTAAAAGATTGCATAGAGGCCACTAACCTTACTCGCTCAGCTGACTAAGGAAATTGCGCAGATAGGCCAGATAGACACCAAATGCCTATCCCTGTCTACCTCAGAAAATTGCGCAGTTTTCCCAGTCAAGCATCCCAACAGTCGACCAACTGCTCATCTCAGAAGTTGTGAAGATTTCATGAGCAGGCCTTCTACTGCCCAATAGTCTTCTTAGCTTAGAAATTGCGTAGAGATGATCAATAGGCCAACCTCTCGGTCTTAGTGCAGTTTCCCCTGCCAGTAGAGCCTAGCAGCAGACTACCAGTTCCCTCCAGGAATTGTGTAGTTTCTACTGCAAGTGACCCTAGCAGCCAACTGCCAGTTCCCTCTAGAAATTGCGCAGTTTTGGTAGCTAGTGACCCCAGCAACCAACTGCCAGTTCCCTTGGGAATTGCACAATTTTGGCTACCAGGCTCCCGAGAAGTTCCTCCCAAAAACTACGTAATCTCTGCTTATCGAAACTGCTTGTAGCTTGACCTGTTCCTTCAGAAAATTGCACAAATTTGGCCTTCCAGCCCCTGCTTCTTGCTCGTTCTATAAATTGCGTAGATCATACCTACCTTGCCTTCCTGTAGCCTGAACCGTCCTTCCCAAAATTTGTACAATTTTTCCTTCCAGTCGAGCCAGACCTCACAGACAGTCACTATCGACTTGGATTGCCCATCTCCATCACTCAATGATTCTTTCACAGTTTTCATTAGTAGTGACCGGAGCCATCATCCCACTTCGCAACCTTGCTGCCTCTCTCAATCACCTGCATCCGAAGTGATCATGCGTTATGGTAGACTATGAGGTTTTGGTTTTATGTCATCTCGTCATGAGTGACTGTAGGTACATATACACCAACAAACATGGCATGACAACGAATGGAATGAACAAAGGGAGCACATGTAGAAGGAGAGGTTCACCAACAAACGAGTGAATGATGCATGCGAAGAGATGTGCAAACGAATGGACGAACATGCACCTTCGTGAACAGATGAGCCTGTCAAGCCTCCCAACATGCAAGAAAGGAACAACATGCCAAAGCTTCATCAAGTGAACCAAAGACCATTGAAGATTCCGTACACTTCGCCATGTGGAGGTGAAGTTGTGATACACCATGATGGCATCCATCACCCAGTAGCACTATAGCTCGACATACACTCCAACAGCAGCACGAATTTACCAGCACTGTCATGTCGAGTCATGTCACCCACATCTCTACTATGGGCTATGTTTTCAATCAATGTAATGTAATGTGGAAGTCCAAGAGACCCACTTGTTGTACAAAAAGTCATGTAAAGTCAAAAAATCATGGAATTCAAGAAGTCATGAGGGTAGTCGAATAGCCAAAAGGGTCAGTTTTACCCTTGGCTATAAATACCCCCCTCATTTGTACATTAAATGACTTTTCACCTTAGCTCCTCCCAGAGAGCAAAGAGAATCTGTAATATTTTCTTTGAGAAGTAGTGGCTCCAACACCCCGCACTTAGGGTTAGTAATTGTTGTAAGACTAAGATTTAACACTTGTGATGCATGTTTCTTTAACATGTGTCCTACATATGAACTATTTCATTTGTTGTAATACATAATCTATTAATGGAAATGTGTTGTATATGTTGTTAACGCTGTCTCGCCCATGTATACTACTCTCCCAGACACCAGACAAAACTTTCACATAAAACTTGATGTAACAACTGTTGCAATTGTTCAGACTCATCTGTTGAGTGTTGTACATGTTCTCTTACCTTGTGTGTTGTGATTGCCGCATCTGTGTGGATTGCTCCTCCAGAAGCTGTGCACATCCTGTTGTGTTGTGTGTTCCTAGCCGAGTTGGGACTTCATCCCAACCAACTTGGGACTCACTCCCACCCTCTCCCTCTACAGTGAAAGAACCATTGACACAAGTGACACTTACACTCACTAGGGACGCGAACCTCACTTCTCGAAGACAAAGCAAACCACTCTTATGTGCTGACAAGAAAGAGTTGAGGAAAATCCTTAAGACAATGGCAACTGGGCCATCATACTGGATGGGACTCCCACACCAAACGATGTGAGGTCTAATTGGGATTTCATACCGGGGTGATCCCTTGGATGTTGGCGGGTCCAACTCCATCAACAGGGCCACTAAGGTATAGGATTATAGCACATCAAGGCATGCATGAGATATTAAGACAATAGAGGCAAGGTAGGCACATACTTCAAGTCAATTGTCGGTTGTAATATATCGAAAGAATGGGTGAAACATAAAATATCCATTGAAATGTAACATAACATATAATTCTGAATTCTAATACACAACTTATGGACAAACATTCAGAAGAAACATGAAAGAGAAATAAAGAAGTATATCATGTACAAGACTCATAATTGTCTTGAGCATACAAAGATTAATTCAATACAATAGCTTCAAAATGGATATTAAATTAACACAACGAAAACAAAAACTTAAGACCACACACCACAAGAGTCTCTGAGATTGATAACAAAGTATGCTCTAAGCTTTTATTAAAATGTATACATTGTCTCCTCCTCCTCTCAACAATTCTTCATCATCCCTTTTTACATTGTATATTTAGCCTTTAAATATCATTTAGGCCAAGGGACAAATACATTGCATTTCATCCAGCTAAGTGGAACAAAAGGTATGTTTTATCAATGGAAACAACAAGATTTAGGACAAATATAGGAACAACATGAACTCTAAAAAAATCGATCTTCCTACTATGATGCCAAAAATCTTGCTAAAATCCTTCAGATGCTTGGTTCATTTCCCTTCTGCTTATCAGGTCACTTCCGATCAATTAAAACTATGAGTTGTGACTATAGGTTCAATATTTTGGGGGTTAAACCATTTAGCTGGGATAGGGGGCCGATTCTTTGTAATAATGCATTATAACGATTCCCATGTGTAACACATGGGACCAAAACATATATGAACTTGGTCCCTTTATACTATTAGAGTATCACAATCAGTGATTTCACATTGACACACTTTGTTGCACCTTTTAAAACTAGCGACTGTCAAATGTCGATCACCTTTTGTTTTTGGTTCTTGGTCCCTTCGAACTCTTTGTCACCATGGTTATCCCCCTTATCAGAGCCCGTTTTCTATCGATTCCAATCGGTGGTTTCATTTGATGCACACATTACATTTCGCCAATTGCGATTGTCGATCACCTTTTCATGTGGCCCTTGGTCAAGTGACTCTTCATGTGCCCACGTTTAGACCTCTTGTTGGAGTCCCTCTCCCGAAGGTTTTCAATCAGAGGTTTCACTCAGATGCACAACAATCCTCAACCTCTGATCATCGATATGCAATTTCCGATGTCATCACTACCACATCACCACCACATGTCAACCTGTGAGTGGTGACACGTGTCACCCATTTTTTGACTTGTTTTGATCCCTGAAAATACCAAATCAACATGCTACGTGTCCACCTTACAACTACGTCATCACTAACGTCAGATGCCACATGACATATCAGAACCAATGAGCGTGAGAAATGCATCCCTTTGGGAGGAGAGAGAAAAGGGCCGACCTTCCCTGTTTTGGTGAATAATTTCTTTGTTATTTCGTTTTCGGCCCTCCCGAAAATTTACCACTAAAGGCCTATTTTATCGCAATCCCAACGATTTCAAGATGTGGCCACCTTGCCTCCATTGTGAATCACTGATTGTCGATGTGTGAATGAGCCTTGGACCTTGCTTGTATCATGATTGCGATGAACCTTCGATATGTGGGATGTGGGGTACTTGGGACATTTGATAGCCAATCACGATCCTGACGATAGCTAATCGGAATTTTTCTCTAACTTGCACTATTTTCTCCCTCCAAAAACCTTCTATATGCAGGATTCAGACTCAAGACTTAGGCGCTTTCCTTTGTTTTTTGGATTTTCAAAGGGGAACTTCAATCTGCTCTAACCTTTGATCTGGACGTTAGTTTGAAGAACTAAATATACCACTAGAAACCTGCTTCTAAGAATTTTACTGTGGAAAGGGTCTGATTAAGCTCTAAGTCCTTTTGATGTTAGAAATATGACCTCAAACGTCCCTATCTAGACCACAAGACCTCAAGGACTAGATGACTCCTTGGACAAGCAAATATTTAGGCTATGACACTTAGTGATTCATAGGCTAAATTGACCAAAAGGAATAGTGAGAGACCCAATACTAGTGATTCTTATTATAGGACCCTAACATTGGCTCCAATGAGGATGGCATACTCCTTGTGAGGTGCCAAGAACAAAAATCAGACTAGTGGCCTAACCATTGGGAAATGGAGTCAAAATAAAAACCTACTAACAACAAACTGACTGACTGACTGGAAAATTATTCTCAAAAACACTGTACAGACTAAAAAAATTCAAAGGACATAAGTAAATTTTGACAACATATCATTGAAGTCTTAGGGCCTTCTCCTTGAGCTCCAAACCTCAATAAGAGTTGTCCACACTTGCTAAGAATATGTGAAATCTTATGATGTGATCTCTCCAGTGTAGCCAATCAAGTAAAGGGCTACTTGAATGAATTATGCTCATACTTCTTATGATCAGGCAGGAAATATATAAAACTAGCAACCCCAGCTGCCATTGAAACTATTGACTGTAATCCATAAATATAAGAAGAACCATTTTCCTTGATGACTGCAATAGATTGGCCAAAGAATCTTGAAAAACTTGGAAAGTCACCTTTTTTTTATGACAACAACAAATCAACAAAAGGGTCTTCAATAATTTGAAGCATTAGCCCATCTTGAAAATCAGCAAAATGCCAAGCACTCTCTCGATTTTAAGCCACTAGCTTATAAACAACAAAAATAGCTACATCCATGAGGTCTTCAACAATATGTTCTTCTTCATAATTTTCTTGCAATAATGGGTGGCCATTACCTGGAAAATTTTCACTATCTAAAGCCTTTATGCATGCAAATTCAAAACTCTGATTTTCACATACTTCTTGAAATAATGATTCAAAAAATGAATGGGCTGAAGAACAACTCAAAAGAATATCTTGATCTTCTTCTTGGTCACTTAACAATTGGCAAGGCTGCTGAATATACCATTAGACTCAGGAGCAAAGACATGAGATTCATCATCAAGAGCACACTTTGATTCATTTCCAACAAAATAAGAAACATTTGTCTACTGGAAATCTTCTTGAAAACAAAATAAGTCTCCATCACTCCTATTTTCAAACTCACAACTAGCTAAAGGAGAAGAAATTTGACTGCAAAAATCATCCAAATAATCAGCTATTGGATGATAAAAAACCGAACAAGGATGCTGCAATATTTGACTAAGGAGTCTTCAATGTAACAAGTAACAGATTCCTAAATTATATTAGAAGGTTTCTGCCAAGTTATGCTAGCTTCAACTTGCTTTCTTACTTTCTTAGTGATCTTATAATTTTCTCTCAACAATTCAAATGTAGCATAACATAAAGGTAGATATTTACCATCAACAATTTTATTGTTTTCTTCATGTTCAATGTCAAAGCTACCTGATTTAGTACTTTCCTCACATCCCTTATCGCTGACACATGCAAACTGATTGCTTTCTTAAAACTAATGGGATTTAGCGTCCTATTGTTGAGTGCATAGTGCTGGTTTTTCTTCAGGACTGCCTTCAAAAGAAAAAATAAAACAATTAGTGTCTAACTCCTTGTGAGACAAATAACCAACCTCTCCTTTTTCAGCCCATTTTACTTGGCAAGGAATCTTTATTTGTTGTTTTCCAACAACAAGTTCATTTTGCAATTTGAACGTTTCCATCAACATTTCCATCGTTTTCATCAATGTACTTAGCTTATGATATGACAATGGAGAAATATCCTCCTTCATTGCTTCCTTCCTTTCAACTTCCATAATGGCCCTCTTTATGAACAGATTGGTTTCCACATCAACCACGACTTTCTGCATGTCCTCTAAAGTGGAAGGGTTCGTCTCTCTGAGCTGATAAGAAATCTCGACCTCAAAACTATCTAGGAAATGAAGCATGGCCAATCTGAGAGAAGGTTTTATATTTGAAGGTATGGCAAAAAAAACTCTGTTAAATCTGGTTGAGAATTCTTGGACTGTGTCACCAAGCTGCCTCTTTAGGCCCTGGTATTCATCCATAATCTGAAAATGGTTCACTTTGGCCTCCCATTTGTCAATGAAAACATGTTCAAACTGTTGGAGAGAAGGAATACTTCCAGCTGCCAAGATTTTATACCATATATTGACTTCTCTCATAAGGCTTTGAGAAAAAAACCTTAATTTCACGTCCTCATAATCAACTTCCTCCAAATCCATAAAATCAATGATTCTGTTTACATGTTTTTATGTTGTGACTTTGCCTGTACTATCAAATTTGGGAAACCTTTGCCCATAATTTTGTGGTAATTCATGCAAAGGGGTTGACATATTTAATGGGGCATATCGTGCATTAGACCGTGACTACTGTCTGAAAGGAAACTGTATCAATTGGGCTATGATTATTAGTTGGACCTTATTTAGGAAAACTCGTATAAATAGGAGATACATTTGTAACTTCAAGAGAATGTTGTATATCTCTCAAAGAAGAATCGTGTGGATATTTATAGTCTACATTCAGGTTTAACAAATAAAAGAAAATATCTCTGATATACTCACTAGAAATCAAAAGGCAATTGATACAACATAAAATTATATCCTGTAAACAATTCAGGTTCAAGTACCTGACTCTCGCAAGCTATTTTTCCATCCTTCCATGATTAGTTTGGTTCTTCTATAAATCTTTTTTGAAGACTTGGAGTCACCAGGTGAATGATTTTAGCCTTCTTGTGTCTGACTGTTGTTCACCATCAACAATCAGATCTGAAACTTTGATGATCTTTCTTGAAGAATATTAATTTTTGTTCAATCCCTAGCAATGACGCCATAATGTTAGTACTCTATAAATCCCTTAAGGCCCAGGAAAGGGATCCCAGAGGTAACCACAAACCACTTGTAGGTTAAGGTCTAGTCCCCCTAACCTTGGAGAGGGCTCTCTCACTGGATCAACTATTAATCAAAAATACTGATAGGATATGGATTTTAGATTGGTTATTAAGCTCAAGGGTAGATGACATAAGACTTCATGGAAATGTTGGGAGTGAGAGCCACTAAGGTATAAGATTATAGCACATTAGGGCATTCATGAGATATAAAGACAACAAAGGCAAGGTAGGCACATATCTCAAGTCAATTGTCGGTTGTAATATAGCGAAATAATGGGTGGAACATAAAATATCCATTCAAATGTAACATAACATATAATTCTGAATTCTAATACACAACTTATGGCCAAATATTCAGAATAAACATGATAGAGAAATAAATAATTCTATCATGTACAAGATTCACTATTTTCTTGAGCATACACAAATGAATCAAGACAATAGCTTTACAAATGGATATTAAATTAACACAATGAAAACAAAGACTTAAGACCACACACCACAAGAATATCTGAGATTGATAACAAAGTATGCTCTGAGCTTTTATTAAAATGTATAGAGTGTCTCCTCCTCCTCTCAACAATTATCCATCATCATTTAGGCCAAGGGCCAGATACATTGCATTTCATCCAAATAAGTGGAACAAAAGGTACGTTTTATTAATGGAAACAACAAGATTGAGGACAAATATAGGAACAACATTAACTCTAAAAGACTCGATCTACCTGCTATGATTCCAAAAATCCTACTAAAATCCTTCAGATGACTAGTTCATTCCCCTTCGGCTTATCGGGTCACTTTCGATCAATTAAAACCATGCGGTGTGACTCTAAGTTTAATATTTTGGGGGTTAAGCCCTTTAGCTTGGGACAGGGGGGAAATTCTTTGTAATATTGCACTATAATGGTTCCCATGTGTAACGCATGGGACCAAAACATATATGCGCATAGGCCCTTTATACTATCGGAGTATCACAATTGGTGATTTCACATCAATGCACTTTGTTGCACCTTTTAAAACTTGCGATTTCCAAATGTTGATCGCCCTTTTTTTTGGCCCTTGGTCCCTTCGAACTATTTTTCACCGTGGTTAGCCCCCTTACCAGAGCCCATTTCCTAGCGATTCCAATCAACGGTTTCATTCGGTGCATACATTACGTTTCGCCGATTGCGATCGTCTATCACCTTTTTCATGTGGCCCTTGGTCATGTGATTCTTCATGTGCCCATGTTCAACCCTCTTGTTAGAGTCCCTCTCCCGAATGTTTTCAATCGAAGGCTTGAATCTGATGCACAACAGGCCTCAACCTCCAATCACTGATATGCGATTGTTGACGTCATAATTTCCACGTCACTACCACATGTTAGCCTATGAGTGGTGACATGTGTCACCAATTTTTTAACCTGTTTTGGCCCCTGAAAATACCAAATCCACATGCCACGTGTCCACCTTACAGCCATGTCATTGCTGACATAAAATGCCACGTGGCATATTAGAACCAATGTGCATGCGACACATGTCCCTTTGGGAGGAGAGAGAAAAGGCTCGATATTCCCTATTTTGGTGAACAATTCCTTTGTTATTTGGTTTTTGGCCCTCCTAACAATTTACCACTAGAGGCTTATTTTATCGCAATCTTGACGATTTCAAAACGTGACCACCCTGCCTCCATTGCGAATCATCGACCATCAATGTGCGAATGAGCCCTAGACCATGCTTGTCTCCTGATTGCGATGAACCTCTGGGATGTAGGATGCAGGTGACTCGGGACCTCTGATCACCAAATGCCATCTCGAAGATCACTAATCAGTGTTTTTTCTCCGACCTGCACTATTTGATCCCTCCAAAAACCTTCGATATTCGAAATTTGGACTTAACACTTAGGAATTTTCGTTTGTTTTCTTGATTTTCAAAGGGGAACTTCAATATGATCTAACTTTGAATCTAGAGATCATTTTTAAAAAATGAATATACCACTCAAAAGATGCTTCCGAGCACTTTACCGTGGAAAGGGTCAAATTAAGCTCTAATTCCTTTCGATTTTCAAAAAATGACCTCAAACTTCCCTATCTAGACCACAAGACCTGAAGGACTAGATGACTTCTTGGAAAAGCAAACCTTTAGGCTATGACACATTGATTCATAGGTTAAATTGATCAAAATGAATAGTGGGAGACCCAATACCTCTGATTCCTATTATAGGACCCTAAAAATGTGAACCCAAATAAGAATGCAGTCGACACTGACAGTTGTAAGCTGACTTCTTGACCAACTCCACCATTTTCACCGACTCTCTGATAGTCACCACCCACACTGACTGTTGTCGACAATCCATCACCCTTAACAACTAATATTGCATTGTAACTCTTGAAAAACACATGAGGAAAAATCTAGAACTCTGTCAAGCAAGGCAAGGCAAGGTCTACCATGTAATGTAGAGCCTGTGATTTCTTCTCCATTGTTGTTTGTTTGTGTTATGTCTTCTGTTCTCCTTATTTCTGACATATCTATTGTTGGCATTATGATTCTGGTTTGGCTCTATGGTACAGGTGTTGTACTTGATGGAAAATCACTCCTGTAGCGGATCTCAATTCAGGCACTCAAAATCATGGAAATTAAGATACCCGCAGGTAATCCTAGAAGAAGTCGCAGACCCGCAGGTACGCAGACCAAGGAGTGCGTGCATGTACAAAGGTGATACGTTCAGAAGGTGCAGACCCCAGTTTCTCTCTCTCTAATGCATAAAAGCACATGCACGTGGGAATCTTCATGAATGGTTCATGGTATTAGCCCGACAGTTTTTGATCAAATGGTTTTTGTCCATGGTATTGCATCCAAAAGTGTTGATCCCAAGTATTGGGTTCATGGTATTGTGTTATTATGGTTTTGGACCGTGGTATTGAGAAGGGCTTGCCTATAAAGAGGAAAGGAGATCTCTTGGCCACACACTTGTGAAAAATTTGAATATCTTAAGATCTGAAATTTTGGGTGATTGTTTTTAAAAGCTATATCTACTTCAAGGAGATAACTTAAGGTGAATCTATTGGCATGTCGTGATCTCTCGGGCGCATGAACAGATCTGTGGATTTGAATGACTGTGGCACATTGGAGGACTGTAAATTTGGCCTTAATCAGAAGTCTGCAGGTGATCCAAAGGTGTAGTGCGGGGTACGCAGCGCAGGAGAGGGCACAGTGCGGGGCACACGCAGCATAGAAAAGGGCGAAGTGCGAGGTACGCAGGCGAGAATAAGGCTCAGTGCGGGTGTACGCAGTAAGTAAGAAGTAAAGGTGCGGATCTGAAGAAAAGTATGCAGAGAAGAAGAAAAACCAGTGCGGATCTGCGCAGTTCAGTCTTAGAAGAGCTGCGGATATACGCAGGTCCCTGCTGGTGAAGTTGCGGTCTTATCTTGAAACTATTGTTGGTTGTCTTTTATCTATTGCAGTAGAGTTATGGGTTTACATTTCTGGTATTTCTTTTCTGTTTACAACATTCTGAAGAGTTGGGTGATTCATTGGTTCATTACAGAAGGAGATTGGGTGATTTTCATGTACTTGATGATTATTTGATGTTCATGGATCCAGTTTGAAAATTAATGAAACGTGGTCCTTGAAAGAAAAGAAGTAGGGGGTTGTAGCTCCCTTCCAAGAGAGACTAGAAAATGAGAGAGAGTTGTAGCTCTCTGCAGGTTGCAGCCTGTGTACTGGTAAAGGACTGCACCAGTACAAGACCATTGTAAAAGGAGTTTCTAATTTGAAAGAAGATAGAGACATATTGCAGCAGGTGGTTTTCACCCACATTGGGTTTCCACCTTATATCTGGTGTTCTTTGGTGTGACTATCTGTTTTTCTTGTTTCATGCTCATTATTATATACAAGTTAATGATAAATAAATTAAGGAAGGTATATTGAAAATAATTTGATAATATTGATTCACCCCCCCCTCTCAGTATTATTTCCAAAAATTGGTATCAGAGCCAGGTCCTTCTGAAGAAGCTTGATCGCTTGAAGGAAGATCTTTCATCATGAGTAACTACGAGAGGGAAGCATCAATCAGGCCACCGGTGTTTGATGGGACAAACTTCGTATATTGGAAGGTAAGAGTTACTGCATATCTTCAATATCTTAGTACTGAAGTCTAGGATATCATAGATACAGGTTATACTTTTCCATCAACAACTCCTACAGATCCGACTGAGAAGAATAAATATGAAACAAATGAAAAGGTGGTCAATACTCTATTGGGATGTCTATCGCAATCAGAATTTGTCAAATTCATGCAGTATAAGTCCGCAAAGGAAATATGGGACAAGATTGTTCTAAGCTATGAAGGAGATGATCAGGTAAAATGAGCAAAACTACAAACCCTCAGGATTCAGTATGAAAATCTTAGGATGTACAATGATGAGAGTGTGGCTAACTATTTTCTTCGTGTAGATGAGATTGTTAATTGTATGAAAAATTTGGGTGAAGAAGTAAAAGAGGCTGTTGTGGTTGAAAAAGTTCTAAGATCTTTGTCCCGTAGGTTTGAATCTAAAGTTTATGCAATAGAAGAAAAGGGGAATCTTCAAAACCTTAAAATGTCACAGTTGCATGGGATTCTAACTGCTTATGAAATGAGGAAAGGAGGACCATCAGATAGGAGAGAAGCTGCCTTCAAAGCTTCTGGCAAAGGAGATTACTATGAGTCAGGACACATATAACAAGAAGAAGAAGAATAAAATTTTGTCAAAAATCTTCAACGGGGCACTGGAAGATTCAGAGGCAAGTTACCATTCAAATGCTTTGCTTGTGGAAGAGTAGGTCACTATGCTGCCAAATGTCCTCAAAAGGATAAGATTGACAAGGGGAAAGAACATGTTAAATGGAACAAGAAACATAATGCAAATAAGAAAAGCTATTACACTCATGAAGATAGTGATGGACTCTCAAATAGTGATGAAGATGAACGAGGTAATAACTATAAACTTCTAATGGATTTTGAAGATGATGATTACATGGATGCTATAGATAACCTTTTTGAAGAAATTACTAGACTCAAGAGATGTATAGAAAAAAAGAATATGATCATTGATACTCTACAATTTCAAATTGATGAAAAGGAAAAACATCTTGAAAAGTTAGAAGGTGAAATTGTTGCCTTAGAAAAGAAATTGAGAAAACAAAAGCCATTAATCTTAAATTTGTCAAAGGATCTGAAACTCTGGATGAAATTATCAATGTACAGCATTCCCCTCTAAACAAGAAAGGTCTAGGCTATAATGGAGAAGCATCTCAAGCTTCCACCTCCAAAAGTTATCTTATTGCAGCAAAAAGGAATGAGAAAAGACCTAATACAAATCATCAGGTAAATCAAGGACAGTCTTCTGCAAGAACGAACAAAGACTATCAAGAAAATCGGGGGCATGCTACCTTAAGGACAAACAGAAGCTACAACCAGCCACAGGTAAAATCTTCCCAATTTTCTTCAACAATGGATGTCAATAGAAACTACAATCGGTTGGATGATAGTCGCAGGAATTTCTTCAATGGCCAATGTTTCTCTTACCATAACTTTGGTCACAAAGCAGCTCAATGTGTTTCCTATAAAACAATCATGACTAGAGAAGCTCAAAAACAAAGAAGTATGCCTCCAATCACGCAGAGGACCTATAACAACTTTTCAGCCCTTGAAAGTGAAATTGAATGCTCTATTTGTAATAATTTTGGTCATTGAAGATTTTGAATGCAGGAGCAGGTTTTGGGAGACAACTCAGAAGGAACAAACCTCAAGTGCCAAAACATGGAGAATGAAGGAACCGCAACCAAAAAGATGTGGGATAGCTTTATATGCAGAAGGACATGAAAATCAATGGTACATCGACAGCGGATGTTCGAAGCATATGACAGGTGATAAAGAAAAACTTGAATCATATACTACTTTAGAAAAGGGAAAGAAAGTTTCTTTTGGAAATGAT
>APFE030643514.1:0-35444 GCA_000404065.3 Pinus taeda
TAAACTGTTTGGACCTCCCTTTAACTAAAAATAGCGATACCGGGATAACTTTACAAAATTTGAAGGCAATTGGATGAAATTGAAGCAGCCTTCTTCACTTGGAGACTATTTGAGCAAATATGGAGCATTGCAGCAAGCAAAGTACGACATATTTGGCCTGTGAAATTCCAATCATGAAAAATGAATACCTGCTGCAGTAGGAAGCTAACAGTGGCTCCACTCGGGGATGGCTTCTCCTTGTGAGAAGTCAAGAACAACAGGCCAGAACGCCTTGGTTTTTAGTTTCTCGCTGTCTTCTGCAAAACTGGGAATCACCGCCTGCTTTCTTCCACGTGCTTCTAGTATTATAAACTCTAAAAAGTCAAAATTGATATATACAAATATGTACAAACCAACTACCATCTGCTCTTTCAAGCAGGAGGATCATTGTAGTGTTTCAACATCCGGCCATTGATCGGGCCTTCTTCCGCTGTGCTGTTATCAAGAGATTTGAGAAAGTAGGTTTTATTGCCTTGCACATCGCTGATAACGTATGGACCTTTCCACAGAAAATCAAATTTTGCATGTTTGCCCTTGTCTTCCCTTCTTGCATCCCATCTTAGGACTTTGCTGCCTACCCAGAAATCCTCTGCTTTGGTTCTCTTGTCGAACATTTTCTTGAGTTTTTCTTGTAGACCCTGAGCTCTGTTGAAAACTTCTTCTCTGGTTTGCTGAAGGTGAATGGTCTGATTAATTCTTCTTTGCATGTCGTTCGGTTCAGCCTGAATTTCTTGCAACAGTTTGATAGTAGGTATGCCCAGAGATGAAGGAAACCTAACTTCCATGCCATACACAAGTTCATAGGGGCTCAACCCGATGGATTTTTTGGTGGACATTCGGTCTGCCCACAGGGCACTGGTGAGCTTTTTGTGCCAGTTCTTTTTGTTCTCTTCTAGCATCTTCTTTATGATATTGATGAGGCTCTTATTGGAAGACTCGGCCAGGCCATTGCCTTGCGGGTAGTAGGCCGTGGAGTGACCTAAGGTAATGTGGTATTTGTGGCAAAAGTTAATGATTTTATTAGATTTGAAAGCAGCCGCGTTGTCGGTAATGATTTTCTCTGGGCAGCCAAATCTAGACAGGATGTTGCTCTCAAGAAATTGGATGATGGTGGAGTCATTGGCTTGCCTACACGGGATGGCTTCAATACATTGTGAAATAGTCGGGCTGTCAAAATCTTTGTGCTGGCTGAGGAGGAGGATGAATTTTTCTCCAACGAAGTCAAGACCCCATTGTTGAAAAGGCTTCTCGGTTGAAATGGGCTTTAGGGGCAGAGGCAATAGTTTTCTTTTTCCTTCAAATATTTGGCATTTGTGGCATGAGGCAGTAAATGTTTTCACATCTGTAAACAAAGAGGGCCAGTAATAACCGGCTCGTAAGATCTTGTCCGCCGTGGATTTCCAATATAAGTGTCCTCTGCAATCACCTGCATGAAATTCTTTCATGACGCTGTTAGTTTCATCTTTAGTTAAACATTTAAGCAAAATGCCTTCATAATTTTTCCTAAATAAAGCACCATCTATGACGCAGAAGTTTGATGATTTCATTCTTAAAAATCTTTTTTTAGTTCTGGACAATCCTGGGGGAGCGCACAGGTTTAACAATACAAAGCAAATATCAGAATACTAGGGGGACTGTGTGAAGGTATCACTGATTTGTGGAGTCGCCAGCTCCGCTTCATCGTCCAGCTGATTAATGTCTAGTGCTTGGAAATTTGTTTCGGCCATTAGCTTAGCTAGTCGTTGTCCTTTTACGAGCTTGGTGGGCTTTATCTCAATGTCGTACTCAAGGATGCTAGCAATCCATTTGCCTCTTCTGCCTTCCAATCCTTCTTGAGTTAATATATCCTTTACAACAACATTGGGGACATATGCGATCACATGGGAGTAGAGGATGTAAATTCTGAAGTATTTAATGGCTTTGACCATGGTGTAAGCTTGCTTTTCCATGATCTGAAATTTTAGGGGTGCGTCTCTCAAAGCTCGGCTGAAGAAAGCTATTGGTTTCTCATTGCCCTGATCATCTCTCTACAGAAGGACTGTGGCTATGGTATGTTCTGATGCGAAAGAGAAAATGATAAAGTCTCTGTCAAATTGAGGACTGATAAGGACAGGTGTTTGAGTCAAGGCCGTTTTTATACTCTCGAAAGCTTGCTTGGCCTCAAGGGACCATCTCACCTTGGCGTCCTTTTTTAGCATGTTGCTCAATAGCCTTATTAACTCAGCTAAATTGGGGATAAATCTCCTCAGAAAGTTGATTTTTCCGAGGAATCCTTGTAACTCTTTCGTGTTTCTTGGGTAAGGGATTTGGAGGATAGCCTGAATTCTTTCTGGGTCGATTCTGATCCCATCTTTTGATATTATATGCCCTAATAACCTTCCTTCCTCCAGGTCGAACAGGGACTTCTTTGGGTTCAAGGAAATGTCGTATTTCCTACATGTGATGAAAATTTTCCTTAAGTGCTTAAGGTGTTGTAAGTCATATTTGGAAAATGGGGTTAGGTCATCCAAGTAAACCACAAGGAAATCATGTATCTCCTTAGCGAACGCGATATCCATTGCCCTTTGAAAGGTGGCGCCAGCGTTTTTCAGCCCAAAAGGCATTTTAACGTATTTGAACGTTCCCCAGGGTGTGGTAAAAGCTGTTTTGTCCTGATCGCCTGGGTGAACAAGAATTTGGTTAAATCCTGATAATCCGTCAAGTAGAGAGATCCTAGAAGAACCCACTACTCTTTGCAAGATGTGGTCCATTTTAGGTAACGGGTAGTGGTCTTTTAGGGAGACTTGGTTTAGATTTCTCAAGTCTACACACAGTCTTATCTCTCCTGTTTTCTTCCTGGTAGGAACTAAGTTGGATACCCATTCCGAGAATCTGATAGGCACAATGATCCCTGCTTCAAACATTCTTTTTATTTTCTTTTTCAATCATAGGGAGAAGCATGGGTGATTCCTTCTGAGTTTTTGTTTGAACGGTTTCGGTTCAGCCTTCGGGAATGGTATGCGGATTACTGAAGTGTCATAGGACTTTAAGTCCTCAATCCAGGCAAATACGCTTGAATTCTTTGAACAGATCCACATATTTAGGTTTTTGGTCAGGAGGCAGGTTTTTAGAAAGTTTAATCATCTTGGGATGTTCTGCTGTTCCTATGTTGTATTCTTCTATGGCGGCATCCAAAGGTTCCATTTTTGGTTTTGTGGCCACATCGTTGTCATCAAACATGTCTTCCAATGGGGTAAGGCCAGCAGGCAAAACATTTCCTTTTAGGTCCATAAATTCTTCTTCTACCTCGGCTGCCTTAGGTGAGAAAGACTGTTTCAGTTGCCCTATGTTTGTGCTGTCAAAAATAGTTGGGCTGAGTATCTGTTCAGCCATGGTGGCTGTTAGGTTCAGGCGATCTTCTTCTGCTAACTGTTGTGTTTCTGGTGTAACGTCCATGTCAATGTTGGTGCTAGAGAATTCACCTTCCAGAGTCAAAAAATTGTTAATCTGGACATCATCTTGGAATACCTGTCAACTCTCGACATTGTTAGGAATTGACGGTCTGTGTTTTACTTCTGCAGTGAAGCGGTGACTTGGTTCGAAGGGAAGCCTGCATGTGCTAGCGAAGGTAGCTAGGCTATGAGCGTGAATATTATGCTCTCATGCGATTTTGGCCAACTCAAAATCACTGAAGGCATTAAGCAATTCGCTGGCAGCGGCTCTGTAAGCTCTCATTCTACTATCATTAGCGACGAAGTTGCCCTTTATCTGTTGTATAATGAGGTCCGAATCACCTAGGATGGAAATTATGGTAGCTCCCAAGGTTTTGAGCAGCTTGAGACCTAAGAGAAGGGCTTCGTATTCTGCCATGTTGTTTGTACATCTAAACTTGAGTCTATAGGCGTGGCCTTGTGCATGATTCTCGTGAGTATTGTAAATCCACACTCCAGCCCCTGCTCCTAACTTGTTAACTGCACCATCAAATTCTAAATACCATGAGACCTCTGGTCCAAGGCGTGTATTGGGGATTTGAGGGGCATGCGGAGCGGATGAGCTGGTGACTCTGTTTGGGGATTTTCTTCATGTCCTGTGCTGGTTACCCTGGCTGTTGAGACAATTTCATGCGAGTTGGCAACTGGTCCCTCACTAGCATTGGTCTCTTGTTCTAGGGATAGCGGTTTATCAGGAGTTGGAAGACTTGTATTATTGTTAAACAAGATAAAAGAATCCATATCAGAATGGATCGAGTATATCGGAAAATTTTGGGGTTTCTCCTCACTACTTACCACATATTTCATTAGTGTCTCCCTATAAAGTCTCTTTGGTTGCCCAAAGACGGATATAGTGGCGTAAGAGAGGTCGAGTTGAAGGGATCCTTAAAATTTTGCTGCCCAAGATCTGGATAGCAGCATGCCATACTTTGTGGGGATGTCAGCAACTACTACATCCATTAAGATCGTCTTGTTCAGGAATTGGACTAGGGATACGCAAAGATCTTTGATTAAGCCTAGGCATTTGACCTGGCTTGAATCAAACGAATACAGATCTTTATAGGGTCGGGTGACATCGAGGTTCAACTTTTCCATTACGGCTTTGGGCATGAGGTTGTGTGAGGCGCCTGAGTCAAACATAGCACTGTGCAGTATCTTATCGTGTATGTGCAGGCTGATATAGAAAGGCAGAACAGGTCCGAATGTTGTTTTTCCATCAACCTCTGGCCCGAACAGTAGTTCAGGGGTGTCATCTAGAATGTTTACATCATCCCTAACTTCAGGCAATTGAAGCAATTTTTGAATTTGTTGTCTATATACAGCATGCTTAGCCAGTTCTGAGAGGGGAATGGATATTTTAAGCTTTCCAATTTCGGTTTCTAGGCTGAATGGTTTTTCTACTTGGTTCTGGGTATTGACACTGGTGAATTTTTCTTTTTCAGGCGTACTCTCTGTATTTCCTTTTGGAGCGTCCGTATCACTATGTATGACTGTCCGTGGTATCTCCGTTCTGGGAATATTTTCGAGAATGCTCTCCAGGTCTTTTTTAGGATGGGAAGAGTGCAGAGGTTGTTCCATAGAACCATGTGTATCTGTTACATCTTCCACAATAACTTGTTGATAATTTGGGACATGGTTGTCAGTTGTTTGACCGTTGGTGCTTTAACCTTTAGCTTTGTTGGGCTGCTTGCCCTCCTTTGCCTTGCTGGGCGGAAACACATCGACAGTCCGTGTTCTTAGTTTGTATTGCTTATGTACCTCGTATATAGCAGTGTCATACCCTTGTTTAAAGTCAAAGGACTCTCCCGATTTAGTGCGGAATTGTTCTATATTAAGGTATGGTCGGTTTTCTTCCGTGAAGGACGATTTCTGTCCATTTTCTGAATCAACCAGGTTCATTAGGGTCCCGTCTATGGGATCAGCAGATGTAGATGCCTCAACAAAGTTTTCTTGGAAAGGAGGTCTGATGTCGTGATCCTTATTGGCCCTACCTATGTTCAAGTTTTGGGTTTTTCTGAAGTTTGGGTTCCTCGCGGCATTGGCCTGTTAATTTTCCCATGAATTTTTTCTCTCCACGTTGTCTAATCTATCTCCCATCCTGTTCATGGAATTGATGACTGCATCAAGTTTCTGCTCGAAAGAGGAGGGTTCTTCTTTGAAAGTGGTTTTTCTCTCGGATCTGGTTCTGTTTCTTTTAGCGATTAGGTTTGCTTCTACGCTTACTATGGGATCTTGCATTTCTGCGAGGCTTTGAGGGGCTCTTTCCCTTAATTGATACGCCATCTCAGCATCAAAGCCATCCGGAAATTTGTATAAAGCAAGGTCCAGTGGAGGTCTTAAATTTGGTGGTATCGCGTTGTAAACATTGTTAAATCTGGCACAGTAATCCAGGACAGCTTCCCCAAGTCCTCTCTTGATAGACTCATATTCGGATAGTATGTGCAGGGGGTCCTTCCTTTTCTCCCATCTGTTAATGAAGGTTTGGTATAAGGCTTCCGGATTTAGTATTGAATTAGGTGGAAGTGCCCTAAACCAGGTTCTAACATCACCGGTTAGACTTTGAACAAAGATCTTCATTCTTACGCTATCATCGTTTATCTCATAACTCTCGAAATAATCCTGCATTTTCTTTGTATGTTGTAGGGCGGTGCAAGAGGTTGTGCCATCGAAGTAAGTGATTTTCGATTGATAGTCCTGAGGCATTGCCCCAGGATTAGAAGGTAGTTGTAAGGGTGCATATCTAGCCATGATGATGAGGATGAGCGGAACACCTAAAGCGAGGGGGATTACAGGAATAACAGGGGAAGAGGGAGTAGCCCAAGGGGTAGGGATATGGGGTTGAGGTGTGGAAGAGCTACTTGGAGAAGGGGGTGATGAGCCAGGGGAATTCGGGGTAGACCGGAATAGAACGTTGACAGGGGTGGGTACAACAATTGGTTGAACTGTTTCAGTACTAACAGGGGTCTGACAATCTTTTTGTTTTGTTCCCTAACAATCTTAGGAATTAAATTAGGATTTTCAACGATAGGCGGGTTATTTGGATCATGATTTGATCATGTATTACGTGTCTGTTTCCTAGGAGCCAGCTTTGTCTGTATTCATTTCATTCAAGCCAGGTCAAATGCCTAGGCTTAATCAAAGATCTTTGTGTATCCCTAGTCCAATTCCCGAACAAGACGATCTTAATGGATGTAGTAGTTGCTGACATCCCCACAAAGTATGGCATGCTGCTATCCAGATCTTGGGGAGCAAAATTGCAAGGATCCCTTCAACTCGACCTCTCTTACGCCACTATATCCGTGTTTGGGCAACCAAAGAGACTTTATAGGGAGACAGTAATGAAATATGTGGTAAGTAGTGAGGAGAAACCCCAAAATTTTCCAATATACTCGATCCATTCTGATATGGATTCTTTTATTTTGTTTAGCGATAATACAGGTCTTCCAACTCCTGATAAACCGCTATCCCTAGAATAAGAGACCAATGCTAGTGAGAGGCCAGTTGTCAACTCGCTTGAAATTGTCTCAACAGCCCAGGCAACCAGCACATGACAGGAAGAAAATCTTGAAACAGAAGTCACGAGCTCATCCACTCTGAATGCCCCTCAAATCCCCAATACAAGCCTTGGACGAGAGGTCTCATGGTATTTAGAATTTGATGGTGCAGTTAACAAGTTAGGAGCAGGGGCTGGAGTGTGGATTTACAATACTCACGAGAATCATGCACAAGGCCACGCCTACAGAATGGAGATACCACGGTAAAGAGTTCGCCGATATTGTTATGAAGATGACTGTCTGTGGTATCTCCGGCTGCCCTCCTTTGCCTTGTTGGGCGGAAACACATCGACAGTCCGTGTTCTTAGTTTTTATTTCTTATGTACCTCGTATATAGCAGTGTCATACCCTTGTTTAAAGTCAAAGGACTCTCCCAATTTAGTGCGGAATTGTTCTATATTAAGGTATGGTCGGTTTTCTTCCGTGAAGGAGGATTGCTGTCCATTTTCTGAATCAACCAGGTTCATTAGGGTCACGTCTGTGGGATCAGCAGATGTAGATGCCTCAGCAAAGTTTTCTTGGAAAGGAGGTCTGATGTCGTGATCCTTATTGGCCCTACCTATGTTCAAGTTTTGGGTTTTTCTGAAGTTTGGGTTCCTCGTGGCATTGGGCTGTTGATTTTCCCATGAATTTTTTCTCTCCACGTTGTCTAATCTATCTCCCATCCTGTTCATGGAACTGATGACTGCAACAAGTTTCTGCTCGAAAGAGGAGGGTTCTTCTTTGAAAGTGGTTTTTCTCTTGGATCTGGTTCTGTTTCTTTTACCGATTAGGTTTGCTTCTACGCTTACTGCGTCGTCTTGCATTTCTGTGAGGCTTTGAGGGGCTCTTTCCCTTAATTGATACGCCATCTCAGCATCAAAGCCATCCGAAAATTTATATAAAGCAAGGTCCAGTGGAGGTCTTAAATTTGGTGGTATCGCGTTGTAAACATTGTTAAATCTGGCACAGTAATCCAGGACAGCTTCCCCAGGTCCTCTCTTGATGGATTCATATTCGGATAGTATGTGCAGGGGTCCTTCCTTTTCTCCCATCTGTTAATGAAGGTTTGGTATAAGGCTTCCGGATTTAGTATTGAATTAGGTGGAAGTGCCCTAAACCAGGTTCTGACATCACCGGTTAAACTTTGAACAAAGATCTTCATTCTTACGTTATCATCGTCTATCTCATAACTCTCGAAATAATCCTGAATTTTCTTTGTATGTTGTAGGGCGGTGCAAGAGGTTGTGCCATCGAAGTAAGTGATTTTCGATTAATAGTCCTGAGGCAATGCCCCGGGATTAGCAGGTAGTTGTAATGGTGCATATCTAGCCATGATGACGAGGATGAGCGGAACACCTAAAGCGAGGGGGATTACAGGAATAACAAGGGAAGAGGGAGTAGCCCAAGGGGTAGGGATATGGGGCTGAGGTGTGGAAGAGCTACTTGGAGAAGGGGGTGATGAGCCAGGGGAATTCGGCGTAGACCAGAATAGAACGTTGACAGGGGTGGGTACAACAATTGGCTGAATTGTTTCAGTACTAACAAGGGTCTGACAATCTTTTTGTTTTTCTTCCCTGACAATATTAGGACTTAAATTAGGATTTTCAACGATGGGCAGGTTATTTGGATCAGGATTTGATCATGTATTACGTGTCTGTTTCCTAGGAGCCAGCTTTTAATATATCTTTGAAAATGTTCTCAAAATATGCAACCACATAGGTCAGTCGATCTTTTCAAAATTTGGTTTCTTCCACTGTAAAGCTGCAGACTGGTTGCGTTGATTTATCTGAGGAGGTCCCCAACGGAGTCGCCATTATGTTATCACTCAGGTTGTCCCTAGGCTCCTATTAGGGATACGGCCGAGGTAACCACAAACCAATCTTCTGATTGCAGGTTCTAGCCCACCTGCAATCGGAGAGGGCTCTCTCCTTTAGATTCAACCTTAGTTGATCTAGATTCAACCTTAGTTGATGATTTTAGGCTAGCTTTCTGACTTCAAGGAAATGTTGACTGTGATTGGAAGGAAGGTAGGATTCTCGAGTAAAGAGGCACAGTAAGGTGTTATAAGTTCTGAACCATTGGGCATGGAGTCACAGATTGAGGCATGCGAGCGTTTTCTTGGTCACAAGGGATACGGAGCGGGATAGCCACGCAGGATACAATATTCAGGTTGCTGAAAGTACGGAATGAATATCAGGGATGAAAGGCAAAAGAGAATCATTTCATCATGCTGACCAAGGGGAGAAGTGGAGATGAGTGGGATCCCGGAGCAGTTAAGAATTCCTAAGACATGCATTCATATGTGAAAGAAACAAGGTAAACCAGATCATTTAAGAATACAAGCTCATAACTGTTTTTGGAGAAAACATTGAAAAATGCAGAAATTGAACTTAAGGTGTAATGAAACAAATCTTAAGCTATTCTTTTTTCCTGCAATTTAGAAAGGTGGAAAGGTGATAAAAACATAAAATAAAACAGGGAAGAAAAACACTTATTGGATCATGTAGAGACACAAGAATTTCGTGATCATTCCTTGGCCAAGAGAAAACATCAAGTTGTTTCGCAATCCATGCTTTCAACAATCTTTGGTTATGGAAAAATATGACAGTTACAGTGCGAGTCTTTGCTCAGAGAAAATGTTGGAAAGAAAATTGACCAACAACTACTACCAACCAACCAACCCCTCACAACATTGCTTAGGGTGGTATTTATAAACAAAATATCGGAAAGCCATCATTACAAGTGACCTTGACAGGTCTGCTTAGAACTCTTCAAAAATCTAAATGCTACTGGAATTAAATGCAAGTAAATCTTTTGGCTGCGCTGGGGGCAGCTGGATCAGAACAGGTGATGAGGTGGCCCTTGGGGACCAGATGCGGTGATGCTGGAGTGATTGTGCTTCGGGGCTACAGTTCGGCTTTGGTGTGAATTGAATGTGCAATAATTATTATTTGAGAGTTTCAAGTAGTTTCGCTCTCCTTCTATGAATCTGCTGGAAGATATTCAATTTTCTCTTACTTCGGGCCGCTGCTCAAGATATTCTCTGATACACTTTGCTGCTACATTCATGGTTTCCGCCATCGACTGATACTCTTTGACACGCTTGATGCCTGCTGATTTGATCTGATACACTTTAAACTCTGTGACTGATCTGCTGCTGTCTTCAAACCAGATCCTTTGGCACGATTGGGCGATTTTCGGGCTCTTTCGGCGCGCAATGGGCTCAGTAATCAGAAGATTCCCTGAAGATTCCTCGAAATGGCCTATTTCCCGTAGCGATGCGCGATTACCTCTGTTTCTTGATCTGGAGCTCCGAAGTGCGATTTTTCTCCCTGCACGAAGCTTTTTCGGCTGTTCTGGCTGCTGACGTAAGCATGGCGTTGACTGTACGGCGGATGACGTCAGCTATGGGTCCCTAGTACAGAGCGACGTGGTGAGATACTGGATGTACTGTGGTGAAGAAACTTCCGATGCAATATCGCGTCGGCGGGGAACGAGGGGGAATTGGTTTGGAGACCCGGCGCTTGCGACTACCGATCGGCGATATCGTGATATCGCATCGGCGGAGACGGAGAGGTGAATGGATTGGAAACTCGGCGTTTGTGATCGTCGATCACCGATATCACAATATCGCATCGGCGGGGAACGGATGGGCGATGATTAGCATGAAGATGAGAGTGCGAGGTGCGATGCAAAAACGGCTTTAAGGAGGAAAAAGCAAGTAAGTGGGTGCGAAGGGCACTTGAGGTTTCGGAAGGGGTCCGATTACCTCGGGGAACTTTATACTTTGGAAGGAGTCCATCGTATCTGGGAGGTGGTTTTGGAGGTCAGGGTTCTTGCTGAGTTTATGATAAACTAAACAATTCCCGGGAGTTCTTATGGTTATTTTCAACCAGGGGGAAGGATATTACAAGGGAATTTTACTAATATTAGTATAAGGACGGGCAAGCAATAGGGAAGCTAAAATAATAATGTTTAGTGGTTAATAGGAGGTGATTAAGAAAGCCGCTAAGTCACGAGAGAAGCTTAGGCTGTTGGCAAGGGTATGGACCATACTTCCGGAGAAAATATGGAACAACTTTGAGTAAAGAAGATCTTTACTCAAGCCAGAGTTATGAAGATGATGGAACTTAAGAGGTGTCAAGCAGATCTTGACCTCTTTTGGGGAAATTAGTTAATGATTGGGGAAAACAGAGAAGGGAAGTCAGTTATACCTCTTTTGAGCTTTTATGCTTACAAATCCTTGCTGATTATGTCCTGCATGATATGATACCTGAAAACCTGGAACTGGTCATCAATTCAACAACCTCAGAACTACCTACCCAGCCTACTTGCCTAGCAATTTTTTCTTCTTTTGTTTGGGGGTGCACTTAGACTTGCAAACTCGTCACTCATTTTTCTTTTGATGTTTTTCCTATCTACATACTACCCTTATTTCTTCCGGAGCCCAGATTAAGCTGTTGGGCTCGTTTGTTTCTCTACCTATCTAAGAATCTGCCAAGATTAAAATGTTTGAACAGATTTGCAATCTCTATATTCTAAAACATGAAATTTAAACCTAGGGAGACCAAGAATAAACTGTTTGGACCTCCCTTTAATTAAAAGTAGCGATACCGGGATAACTTTACAAAATTTGAAGGCAATTGATGAACTTGAAGTAGCCTTTGTCATTTGGAGACTGTTTGAGCAAATATGGAGCATTGCAGCAAGCAAAGTACGACATATTTGGCCTGTGAAATGCCAATCATGAAAAATGAATACCCTACTGCAGCAGGAGGCTAACAGGAGGATTGACAAATAATGTTATAAAATTTGATAGGAAGGAATTTTGTATAGAATAAAAATGAAATGGGGCCTTGAGTCTCGAAAGAGACATGTATCATAATTCAATAGGGTCAATGTCAAAATTGGAGTGTCACATCCTTGGAAAGCCTTCAAATACTTTATAGTAAACAATGGCATGCACTAGGTATGAACACATGAAAAACCTTTTAATTGTTAGAAATTTCCTAGTTGATAAGATTTTTTTTGTAGAAATGACACGATTCCCAATCAAATACGAACCCTTAATGCATACAATAATGTAAAATGTATAAAAAATATTTGGGAACATACTATGTTGATTTGAGACAAAATAATTGGGCGAATAACCGAGGGATTTCTCTATATGGGTTGGTAAGTGCACATACTTCAATGTTACTAGAGTTCACCAAATCTTTCATAGGGTTCTTTGGAGACTGATTTAATAATGTAGTTCCTCCGTTGAAATTTTCTAAGAATGCATCAACTTTAGTCACCTTGAAAATTTGGCCGGCTTATGGAATCCCGAGAATTTTCTTAAATTCACATTGAATAAGAGGAACATGGGGGCTAGAAGAATTAGTCAAAAATTTGTGTCTTTTCCTTTCATTGAATATCTCTACACATCTTGAAATTAGTTATGAGAAATAAAACACCTCAAGCATATGCACAACATGCATAATTCTTGAAGTCTAGACCTTGTTGTTATTCTTTTCTTCTAGACTTAGGCTTGAATACCACCTATAAAATCTTGACCCTTGAAAATGTCAGCCATTTCATTGAAGAGTGCTAAGGGTATCATTGCAAAAATCTTCTTGTGTTCTATGTGGCATGTCTTCCTTGTGACTTATTAACACATGTTAAGTGAGTGAATGAATCACAACTATCTAATTTGAAAGGTTTTATGTATTAAGTATACTATCGATTCTAGATGAATGGCTTGTGCAAAAGAGATGGCTCATAAATAATAGATACTATTGTGATTAAAAAAGATAACAAACCGTCAACAAGAAATACACCATATTTAGTGCCATAAATAAATTCAATCAAGTGAGGTATGTGGTGGAACTTGCAATTAATGCATCTTGAAAGTATGAAGAATCAATAAATATGGATGTGGGACACAAGAATGGGGTTTACTGAGGAGTGACTCCCACACCTTCATGCAAAGCATACATCATGTTTAAATGACTAAGCATGAGACCATGCGAGAGTGACTGATGAAAGAGTGAGAAGGGTGAAGGCTTTAACAATGTACATAAATTACTTGCAAACAAATTCTTAAAAAACAAAAAATATACAATGGCGAGAACATAAAATATGCACATAGATTTTTTCTTGGAACCCAAAACCAATAAAACTAGATTGAAGCATTCATAAATCCCTAATCCATTAACCATGGATTAGAACATAACCGTAGTTCCCTTAACCGAATCTACAATATACCATGGGAAAACATATCATACATAAAACCATGCGCAAAACCATGGGTGGGTCCACCCAATTTTTTTTAGAACGCTACCCTGAACCTCATGCAGGGTGACCCCCTCACTGCACCTAATGCACATAATAGTGCCTGGAGATAGTCATGAAAATAACATAGCACATACCCAATAAAGGGATTGTGGAAGGTGTTCAACCTGCATATAAAAGAAATCGCCTAAGTCACACAAGATGGCTCACATATAAGAGTTCCATGTAGGATCAAGTCAGTAAGATGACTCATGTGGGATGAAGGGTAAGAAAAGTCATTTGAGAACCCGAATGTGAGAGGAAAATGACTAAGTATATAAAATGTGCAATTTGTGTGTTGCAAAAGTGCAAGTGCAAATTGCATAATGCATGTGTGGATGATTTGTAGAAAGAAAGGAGTCATGACTCACATACAAAGATAACCAAGGAAGAAAGGCTAAAGCAGAGTAAAGAGAAATAAGGAAGAGAGGTGCTTAACCAGTCACAATCATAAAAAATGGTAAAGTATGGGAAAATAGGGGATGTTCAAACTTCAAAACAAGAATGTTGGTTTATAAGGGAGTTGAGCAAGGAAATTGGTCAAAAGATTTCTAATAAATTCGGTGAGTGTTGGTAAATTCTCTCACTACAGAGAGGAGTTGGCATTAGGATCCCTAGTTCACTAAAATCATGGTATTAACAATTCATGCAAATAAGACAACAAACATGGGAATGTTGAGGTGTTGTACTCTTTGCAAGTAATCTGATTTGACTAGAGTTCTCTGAATTGATGTCAGGTTAGGCAAGATGACTAGGAATGAACCTCAACAAGTGTTTTAAGAAATAATTGACTAGGCCCAACAAGTTGATAGTTAAGTCGATAGGACAATGGTTAAGTCAAGAATAATTACGTTAGTCAAAGTTGATAGGTAGTCAAGCAATCATTTGAAGCCGATACTATTGACTAGAGCAGTAAAAGGGATTACAATTGAGTGTATGCACATAGTTGATTTAGACTAGTGGTATAAGGAAGTCAACCACAAATGGAACTATTCATAAAATGATTATGGATCCCAAGATCTTGGAATCTTAGCCAATGAACTTTGACCACATGTATTGATGTGAGATGATTTGAATTATGGTTTTCAATGTCTATACATAGAGAATTATGTAAATCTAATGAGAGATGACGAGTTATTCATGATTGATAAAGATCAACTGAAGTACAAATGCATTGGTCTTAGGTGTGGACCAAGGTCGATGCTCATTATAAAATAGCTCCAATATTCAGTTGAGAATATAAGATTGGTGAAGCTCAAAGGATGGATGATTTTCCCAGTTAAGGGTTTCCAAGGTAAAATCTCTTTGTGCTATATAAATATTTATGGTGTGCCATTTTTTATTTTGTGTTCTTTAAGTTTTCCCCCGATGTTTAAATGTTTATGTTAATTGAGCTTATAGTCTTGTTTATATGTCTAGTCAAATATGTATTTGGACTTTTGGTGTATAGAGTGTAAATCATGCGATTTAAACCAACAATGGGATTAATTTCAATGTGTATTTGAAATTAAAAATATTAAATAGGCGTAAAAAATATTTTAATAGTATCAAGGATGATATGTCACTTATTCAACATTTATTGTCTCAAATTAATTTCAAAAACTTAACCATATCCACATTTTTATTTTATTTTATTTTTTAATCTAATGTCCATTATTCATTGGTTAGTAGAGAAATAATGGACATAAATTTGATGTTAGATATGTTGAATCATGTTTTGATATCCATAGTTATAAAACTCTTTTACAAATGTTTGGTTTCACTTAAACAATGAAAATACTTAACCTTTGATGTGTATGTCAACATAGTATCAGTGACTTTAACATTGGAAAAATGGAAAAGAGCATGATATGTCGAAGTAGAGTTTTGTAACAAACATTTATATTTGAAATTACAAAAAAAAATATAAATGTAGGAATGTCTTATTACTCAAAAATTTAGGTTCCTAACAAGTTTTTACAATGGACTATGGAACAAATGACTCAGGAGTTCACATGTCTTTTTAGATGACCCCAAGATCTTTTTTGGTGATTATGTAGAGTAGGCTTCAAGGAATTGATTTCTTAACTCAACAACACAAGGAACATATTTCCCTTATCTATTCAATAGTATATTAGGAATCTTCTACCCTCTAGTACTTGTTATTAGTGTGTGTTGAGGGAGTCCCATATTTCTGCCTTTAAGATCAACTAAATAGAGTCATATCTTGGCTCTTAAGCACGTAGTGAGAAGAAAATGAGTATAGATTTATATCAACCCAATCTTTATGCTTCTCTGTAACCTCAAACCTCTCTTAGTTGAAGGAATAACTCCTACTTGTGAATAATATTTAATATTTCAATTATATGATGAAAAATGTAATCAGGTAGACCAAATATGGAAGCCTATGTAAGCATGAGATATTAGGAGAAATGAGTGATGTTAGGGATGGATATTGATTAAGAGATGTAAGGAGAGATTCATGAATATATCGTGGAGGAAGTTGAATAATTTGTTTGAACCAAAAATATAATTGCCATCTTTTATTATAGTCACATATCACTTATATAGTTATCATTTACATAATACAAACTACACATGAGAATACAAATATTTAATATATTTTACCATTGGGGGTTTATTTATTTCTTGAGTATTATTCTACGCATCCCTTGCTTCTTTATTCTTAAATGGGTATTATAGCTAACAATGGTATCAGAGCAATATTTCTTGTGATGTTTTAAGTATGGGTGTTGCCATTTGCATGAAAAAAGGATTATTCAATGTTGCTATGAAAAAAATGAGATGGATGTGTAGGAGAAGGTTTCCATGGGACAAATTGAAAATTATCATTTGATAATTTAGGAATACATAGTGGTTCAGGGTTGTGAAGTGGGGCTGCAACAATATTGGCAACTCCACACACTCCAACCACCACAGTGAATTGACAAGAAGACAAAGAGGTTTAATTTGAATGTTGACGAAAAAGGTAGGAAAAACCAAACCAATGTAGAGATGATGGGATTCATTTATTGTGTAAAATAAGACTGTAGAGGAGCTTTGCTGTGAAAAGAAAGATACTATTGTAGGGGTTGAATGACATGCAAAATATACTGTTGATGGTGTTGGACTTGCCAACATGTAAGGGGATCTCCTCGGTAAGAAGTCCCAATTAGACCTCAGACTGTTTGGTGTAGGAGTCCCAGCAGTGGGTTGTACGGTAATGCCTTAACCGTGATTTTGCACAGAGGCAAGTAAGATGTCCCTGTTGGTAGCAAGGGTGTGACAGTTGCAGTAAGTCAAGGAAGGTGGATTAGAGGTTCTAACACACTGAGGGTGAAGTGAGTGCACCCCTTGGAAGCCTGTAATAGTACGCGGCTGGGAAGGGAACACACAAGAGAAGATGCATCACAAGCTGGAAAACAAGTTATCAAGCAATCCAAAGTGATGGTTAAACCAACAACACATTTCAAAAATATTCACACATACTTGTACAAAACAGTCCATACATGCATGTGTAAGCAAACAAATACATATATCATTTAGAGTAAACTAGATAGCATAGAATACAATACAACATATGCATGAAACATGCTGGCTCTATTATATTAAGAAGTGTAAGTTTATACATCCATGTCCAACCACTAGTTCCGACAACAGAACGTTACAGCCACAATCGCCTGCTCCTCCAAAGCGATGTACTAGCTCTGTGCAGTGGAGAAGCCAAGGCTCATTACAATACTGTCCAAGCTTTCTCTAAGATAGTCCTATCGGAAGCTTGGATGACCAAAAGCCTTTACAATGAGTTATGAGGTTCTATTATAGCAAAGAGTGGGGTGACCCTTCACATTCCCCTTTATGACAGTTCATCTACCCTCATGAATCTTCATTTACTCTATGACTGTTACATCCAACTATCAACACTTGAACTTCCACTTGACAAGACATTACATTACAATGCACATGTGCCCATGTGAGACAAAATGGCTTGAGAAAGCCATGCAAGACATCACTGACACTCAGTCCATTGTGGTGAGACCAACTCTTTGACATGCTTGTGATGGTGAAGGTGGTGAGCTAATGCCAAGCTTGGTCATTCGTGATGGTGTGCATGCACTCCATGGTGACATCTTGCTGAAGAAAACTCTTGCCTCCATTGCATACAGGTGCATTGGTGTGGCTCCTCCATCCAACTTGTCTGCTAGGCTCATGCACATGATCTTCTCAGGTGCGGCCTAATCGGAAACACACTGATGCATAGTGTCCATGCTGATCTTGCAGTGTGTGCTAGTGGTCATGTGCATCAACTTTCAACTGCATGTTCAACTCCAGTCAGACTTTCTTCTTGTCTTTGCCTCGGTGAGTGTGCTGAATGGGTGGGTTCACATGCATGCACACAATGACATGCATGATGCTGAATTCCCTTACATGCGATTAACAACATTGCTCACCATGTCTGCTCTGTGCCAGATGCTAGGATGGATCTATAACTTGTATGAGCACGGTTTCATTCGTGAGTGCATGTTGTGCCCACTGCTATACATGTTCCCGCTGCAACTCATTCTCTCATTTATGCAGCTCCTGTTCTTCCTTGAGTTACTTCTTTAGCACATGAAACTCCTTCTCTGTTCCATTCTCTGTCTTTGCATGATCTTCATGTCGCACCATCACCTCATAGCCCGAGTCTCCAAAGTTGCTTTCATCACAAGTGGATATGCTTGAGCTTGCAACTTTGTTCTGCCTCTACACTGTCAACAACCTTCCTCTTGCATCCATTGCGTGTAGGTGTGCTGCCTTCTACTACTGTGATGATGCTGCTCATTGTGATGTTGTTACCATATTATCTTGATGTTCTTGTCTATGAACAACTTTATGTCTTCATAGATAGGCATGCTCATAGAAACTTGTTTGGTTGCAACCCCCGTTGTGATCTCAACGATGTCCTTTAAGTTTTCTCTCCTGAAGGCCATTGTACTTATGTTGTTGAGAGACATATGAACACCTATGATGCCTAGAGGCATAGAAACACTCATGGCAAGAAATATGTTAGTCGAAAACCAAAACAAACTTGAGAACTGACTTGCAACATACCTGTGTGACTAATCATGAAGGTTGCGCAATTTCTGTCGGGAAGTTGGGAGACTGACTGCCAAAACTACACAAGGAAAATCTAGGTTGTTGGGAGGCTGATTGGCTATTGAAACTTCTCAATGCATATTCCAACCTAGCCTGTTGAGGACTGAAACTACACAATGCACAATTACAGTTAGCAGTGACATGCAACCAGCAAAATGCATTGCATAATTTCTGGGGCCAACGAGACACTACCTCCAAGAATTGTGTAATGCAATCCTGGAGGTTAGTGCCTGGCTGGGCTTGCACAATTTTTGGAGGGAAGGCAGAGCCTTCACTTCTGGAATTGCGCAGTGCTATCTAGGAAAGCCACAGTCCAGGCCAAGGTAGCCCAGCCCGACCGATGGGTGACTAAAAACATGAGAAGTGTGAATGCATGATGAGATGAGTTCAAACAAGAGTGAATGATAATTCATGCAAATAGCAAGTGTAGGATTCGGGAAACGAGAAGGCATGCATGTGTGTGAAGCGATTCGTCGCAACGACGACCGTCCATGCAAAAATAGTTTCATGCATGCAACAACAGTGAGATGTTAACAAAAACTAAAACGGTGCTAGTACAAGCTAGTATGCATCAAAATGACAACAAGCGCTAACTGAAATCAAGAAGACAACATTCATATCAAGTGAAGCACAAAAAGTGCTATAAACGCAGCGTGAGACATGAAAAGCGGGCTTACCCCAAAACAATTGAGTTGAATGTGCTGATGACTCCTAGATGCAATATGGGTTGTCAGAGCTGAAAAATCAATATGAGGAATGAGCTTTGTAGCATCCAATTGATGAGTTTTGATAAAATTGAGGTTATGATGCGCATGCCACAAATCTAGGGAAAGAGACACTTGGTGGGAGGTTTCTGAAATGATATTTGCATGTAATGTCCAACTGCTAAAAATAGATCCTTGAAACAAGGGATGCCTTTGCATTCTACCTCGGGGGGAGCAGCCCATGCATGAAAAACAATTTTTATCAGTCCTGGAGGGAACCGGTCAACTCAACTGCACATGCAACAGTCTGCTTAGCGGGGAGGAAAAAATGCACATTTCTGGGAGGAAGCTGGGTTGGCTGCCCATAGGGATTGCACAATTTCTGGGTAGAGGAGATGACTTATGCCCAAGATTGTGCGATTTCTAGGATGAGCATCCCTGCTGGGAGGAATTGCGCAATTTTCTCAGTGAACAGTGACAGGCAGACTTGTGCAATTCTGGAGCCCAATAGGCTGCCAATCAGAATTATGGAATTTCTAGAGGGAAGGCTAGTTTCCCTCCAGAATTGTGAAATTTCTTGAGGGAGCTGCTTAGCCTGTAGCTGGACCAAGTCCAGTGAAACAACCTATGAGGGGGCAGCAACAAGATTTGATGGATAGGTTGTCATTCTGCAAGAAAATCACTGAAGTTTGTGTACTTGACAAGACAAGACATGATGTTGTGGAAGGTTAGTATGGAGGCTCCAAAATGAATCTAAGGAAAAATTTTGGAGGGTGGTTGTAGCCACTACAACACTTTATGACACACTGGTAGAACTCCATCTCTCTGAATGGACCTTGTTCGTGAAAATCAAGTCTAACACCTCTGGAAGTATTGTTTAGTTCTCAGTTCGTCTTGGTTTCCACACTTGCTTGATTATAATATGTAGCATCTGCCAAGCCCTTGGTTGGTCGACACACATTCCAAGCCAAGCCAACACATTTCTCTCGATTGGGGTTTAGGAGTATATGATGCACATGCAGTATAGTCGTCAGAGTCTTAGTTTCATCTTTGGTGTTTCTCTGCTGCCAACAGGCCTGGACAGTACCCCAACGGAGTCATGCAGGAACAAAATCATGGTTTCAATGACAGCAAGGCTAGTCAGTACCCAGTGGAGTTACTTGCATCACCTCTCTGTGCAGGAAGCCTTCCTCTCCTTTTTCCTTATTCATTTTTAATTTTTTTCAAACTTTTTTCGCTTTTTCATTTTTTCATTTTTCATCTTCATAACTGTGCATAACACTTACTCATTTCAGAGGTGGAAGAGGGATCCAAAATTATTTAGAGAAGAAGAGGTTTTTCCTTCAGAGAAGTAGTTTATTATATACCTATGACATGCTTTTTAAGGTTTTCCCCCTCACCTTACTCTACTTGACTGAGCTGACAAGGGTTAACCCAAAAACAACTAACTAGAGTAGGTGATACTAGTTAGTGCACAAGCATTATGTTTTCACCAAGGTTCACTTCAAAGAGTACGTATTTTCCATTGATGTAGCATGGACTGAAGACAAGAAGTTCTTACATAAGAGAGTGGACAACAAATAACCAAAAGTTGATAGTTTGTACAAGTCCTCTTGTAATTTACCCAACTTGTTTCAAGAGTCGCACACGGTCCATGTGAAGCTAACCTACAGAGAATAACAAGAAAACAAACCAAAAAGCAAAGCAAGAAGTAGAAGAAAATGCGGAAGCAAAGCGAGTAAGCAAACAAACAAGCAAGAAAACAAACACACAAAGAAATAAGCAAACATGCATGAAAGCAAACAACTCAAAAGAAAACACTACTCCTACTCCTAAGCTCATAGTACATGGGTCATCTCACGTGAAGTGATACTTCCAATGCATCCACTGGCACATTGGTTGACCCATGTTGGTGAAGGCACGGTCTACGAACATCGCAGTTGTGCAAAACAACAATCATGAAAGATATAACGATGAAAACGAACATACTTCGAGCTTACAAGCGACCACAGACCAAAGATGAGTGAAAGCAAATGAAATGCACTCTATGGAACTGCCATGGTGCTATGCTACACTGCATGCAGATGTTGAGTGTATGAATTCTCTTGACTGTGACATGCAAGAAAACGTGAGAAAGGTAGACCACTTACATTGTGCATGTGTGCTTGCTGTGTAATATTCCTCCAATGCATGAGTGATGGGATCGTGTAGTTCGAGTGGAGGAAGAGAAATATGGGTGTTTGGTTGATCTTCAATGCAAAGTAGAGAGTGATGAGGAGCCTTGAGTGTTTCAACAATTTCCTGACTAGGAGTAAAACCAACCTTAGGAAAACGAGGGCCTAACATAACCATTAGCTCGGGCTAAAGTTCCTTGATAGTCTACGGGGTTTCGACTTCGTTGACAAATAAATCATCGTAGACTAGTGTCTTAGATAGATTAACAATGATTGAATCAACATCATGATAAAATGAAGAAGTGGAGATATCATGACAACCAAGATTAGAAAATTCAGGATGTTTGGTAGCATCCTCATGATTTGATGAATCGGGTAGAGGGAAAGATGAGAAGTGAAGGTGTTCACTCTCTGTGTTCCTAGAAATGATAGATGACAAATTGGATGGATTTTTAGATGAATATGTGTTCTCTTCGCACTATGATAACATGCTCACATCCGACGTGTCCTGTGAATGATCGGAAGTAGAAACATCCGGAAATGAGTTTTCACAGGGGAAATTAGTAGTGACAGAATCACAAGGGGTGTCAGGATAAAGAGGATGAGGCGCGTCTGGAAGGGAGTTATCCTTCACCGTGGGTTCTTCTTTAGATTCCTACACACACTCATCATGAATGATGGTGCAGGTTGGCTGCATAACACCAACTCCATCGACAACTTGATCCTCATTCACAACAGGTGAGGAATCTGGAATGGAAGAACACAAGACAATACAATCCGGAGGATCAATAGAACGCAGAGATGAAGGTTGAGGGAACGAATCCACGTGAGAACCAATAATCTTGTAAGACAAATATGCACAAATATCAAGAGCAGGTGGGGTGGGAGGATGTGACAGTTCAATAGATGTGTGTGCATGATCTCCCACATCACTCCGCGGTGGTGGAGCTATTTGATGAGGTGAAGGCAGACAATCACTTGTGACAACAACTGTGCCTACCTGTGATTGCGCAACTCCATCACCAAAGTGTGCTTAGAGGGGTTCAAATATGCGAAGAAGATACTCAAATATTCCATAAAGAAATTCCCAATCAATTTCAACTTCGGGAAATTGGTATGCAATATTACACAAGCGTGTGTAAAACTGATCAACAGATTCATCGGGTGCTTTTCGTAATTTTAGAATTTCTTGATCGATTGCTTTATGGTTAAAGTGATTGAAAGCATGGTATATCTTAGTGAACAGATGAGCAAGAGAATGAATATATTTTGGGCAGCATGGCACACCAGTGCATTGGGTGCCCTCGAAGTGTGTAGACAAACAATGCGTAGGTCATGTATTCTTTAATTATTCCATTTATTTCGAATGAGCATACAATGTCAACGTGTGCCTAACCAAGGCTGCATGGCCTCCACCATCATATGTTTTATGTGACAAGTTATCTAAGAGCTCTTTCGAGATAATGAAGTCATTTCCATAAGACATACGCTTCAGAAGAGGAACTCAGTTGTTTTTCATGATAGATATGTAGAGATTTAAAACAGACGTGAGGACTCATGTTGTCATCTAGCCCTCCTTCTAGTGCCAAAATGTTGACGGTGCTGGACCCACCAACATGTAAGGGGATCTCCTCGGTAAGAAGTCCAAATTAGACCTTAGACCGTTTGGTGTAGGAGTCCCAGTAGTGGGTCATATGGTAATTCCTTGACCGCGATTTCACATAGAGGCAAATAAGATGTCCCTGTTGGTAGCAAGGGTGTGATAGTTGCAATAAGTCAAGGAAGGTGCATGAGAGGTTCTAACACACTGAGGGTGAAGTGAGTGCACCCCTTGGAAGCCTATAATAGTACGCGGCTTGGAAGGGAACACACGAGTGAAGATGCATCACAAGTTGGAAGGCAAGTTAGCAAGCAATCCAAAGTGATGGTTAAACCAACAACACATCAGAAAGGTTCTTACATACTTATACATAATAGTCCATACATGCATGCGTAAGCAAACAACTACATATATCATTTAGAGTAAACCAGATAGCATAGAATATAATACAACATATGCATGAAACGTGCTAGCTCTGTTATATTAAGAAGTGTAAGTTCCAATCATTCAATACATCCATTTCCAACCACTAGTTCCGACAATGGAATGTTACAGCCATAAGCGCCTGCTCCTCCAAAGAGATGTACTAGCTTTGTGTAGTGGAGAAGCCAAGGCTCGTTACAATACTGTCCAAGCTTTCTCTGAGATAGTCCTATTGGAAGCTTTGCTGACCAAAAGCCTTGAAAATGAGTTATGAGGTTCTATTTATAGAAAAGGGTGGGGTGACCCTTGACATTCCCCTTTTTCCCTCATGACTCTTCATCTACTCTATGACTGTTACATCCAACTATCGACACTTGAACTTCCACTTGATAAGACGTTACATTACAATGCACATGTACCCATGTGAGATAAAATGGATTGAGAAAGCCATGCAAGACATCCTAACACTCGGTCCGTTGTGGTGAGACCAACTCTTTGACATGCTTGTGATGGTGAAGGTGGTGAGCTAATGCCAAGCCTTGTCGTCTGTGATGGTGTGCATGTGCTCCCTAGTGACATCTTGTTGAAGTGAAATCTTGCCTCCATTGCATCCGGGTGCATTGGTGTGGCTCCTCCATCCAACTCATCTTCTAGGCTCATGCACATGGTCTTCTCAATCAGAAACACACTGATGCATAGTGTCTGTGATGATCTTCCAATGTGTGTTGGTGGTCATGCACATCAATTGTCAACTACATGTTCGGCTCTAGTGAGACTTGCTTCTTGTCTTTGCCTCGGTGAGTGTGCTGAATGGGTGGGATCACATGCATGCACACAATGACATGCATGATGTTGAATTCCCTTCCATGCAATCAACAACACTTCTCACCATGTCTGCTCCATGCTAGATGCTGGGATGGATCTATAACTTGTACGATCATGGTTTCATCGATGAGTGCTTGTTGCGCATGCTGCTGTACATGTTCCCGCTACAACTCATTCTCTCGTCTATGTAGCTCCTGTTCTTCCTTGAGTTGCTTCTTTAGCACATGCAACTCCTTCTTTATTCCATTCTCTGTCTTTGTGCGATCTTCATGTCACATCGTCACCTCATAGCTTGAGTCTCCAAATTTGCTTTCATCACAAGTGGATCTGCTTGAGCTTCGAACTTTGTTCCACCTCTACGTTGTAAACAACCTTCCTCTTGCATCTGTTGCGTGTAGGTGTGATGTCTTCTGCTGCTGTGATGCTGCTACCATATTATCTTGATGTTCTTGTCTATGAACAACATGATGTCTTCACATGTAGGCAAGCTCATAGACACTTGCTTGGCTGCAACCCCCATTGTGCTCTGAACGTTGTCCCTTAAATTTTCTCTCCTGAAGGCCATTGTACTTGTGCTGTTGAGAGATAGACAAACACCTATGATGCCTGGAGGCATAGAAACAATCATGGCAAGCAATATGTCAGTCGAAAACCAAAAAAAACTTGAGAACTGACTTGTAACATACCTGTGTGACTGATCATGAAGGTTGCACAATTTCGTTGGGAGGTCAGGAGTCTGACTGCCAAAACTGCGCAAGGTACAGTCTGGGCTATTGGGAGGCTGACTGACTGCTAGAACTACGTAAGGCATAGTCCAGCCTGGCCAGCTGAGGATTGAAACTATGCAATGCGCAATTTTAGTCAGTAGTGACATGCAACCAGCAAAATGCATTGCATAGTTTCTGGAGCCAATGGGACATTGCCTCCAAGAATTGCGCAATGCAATCCTGGAGGTCAGTGCCTAGCTGGGCTTGCACAATTTCTAGAGGGAAGGCAGAACCTTCACTTCTGGAAATGCGTAGTGCTAGCCAGGAAAGGCATGGTCTAGGCCAAGGCAGCCCAGTCTGGTCGATGGGTGAGTGAAAACATGGGAAGTGTGAATGCATGATGAGATGAGTGCAAACAAGAGTGAATGATCATTCATGAAAATAGCAAGTTCAAGATTTAGGAAACGTGAAGATATGCATGTGTGTGAAGCAAGTCGCCGCAACGATGACCGTTCGTGCAAAAACAGTTTCATGCATGCGACAATAGTGAGATGGTAACAAAAACTGAAATAGTGCTAGTACAAGATAGTATGTATCAAAATGACAACAAGTTCTCACTAAAATCAAGCAGACAACATTCATGCGAAGTGAAGCACAAAAAGCGCCAGAAATGCAACACAAGACATGAAAAGTGGGCTTACCCAAAAAAAGTTGAGCTGAATGTGATGACGACTCCTAGATATAATGTGGGATGTCAGAGCTACAAAATCGATGTGAGGAATGAGCTCTACAGTGTCCAGGTTGATGAGTTTTGATAAAATCGAGGTTGCGACGCACATGCCACAAACCTAGGTAAAGCGACACATGGTGGGAGGTTTCTGAAACGATATTTGCATGTAACCTCCAAATTCTAAAAATAGATCCCTAAAACAAGGGATTCTTTTGCATGCTGCCTTGGGGGGAGAAACCCATGCATGAAAAATAGTTTTGCTCAGGTTCAGCTGGGAGGAAAAAATGAGCATTTATGGGAGGAAGCTGGGCTGCTTGCCTAGAGGGATTGCACAATTTCTAGGTAGAGCAGCTAACTGCTACCCAAGATTGCACAATTGATAGGATAAGTAGCCCTTTTGGGAGGAATTGTGCAATTTCTCAGTGAATAGTGACAGGCAAATTTGTGCAATTCTGGAGCCCAGTAGGCTGCCAGAAAGAATTGTGAAATTTCTAGAGGGAAGGCTGGTTCCCTATAGAATTGCACAATTTCTTGAGGGAACTTCTCAACCTGTAGTTGGACCAAGTCCGGTGAAACAACCTGTGAGGGGGATGCAACAAGCTTTGATGGACATACTATCATTCTGCAAGAAAATCAATGAAGATTGTGTACTTGACAAGACAAGACATGCTACTGTGAAAGGTTGGTATGGAGGCACCAAAATGAAGCTAAGGCAAAATTTTGGAGGGTGATTGTAGCCACTACAACATATACCAACATTGTGAGGAAATTAAATGAGTAATTTTGGTAGCTGAGAAACCAGAGAAATTGATCAATGGAGTTTGTAGCCACATATCTACAAAGAGATACTTCGAAGAACATACGGATCCAATAATGAAAAGGCACAAAAGACCTGATGGATTGAAAGATAGAGCAAGTCCATCTAAGGATCCATGTCTAGCATCCAGGTGGTGATTTTGGAGGAGCCATATCTAGCATTCAGGTGGTGATTTTGGAGTATATATATGATTATCTTTTGTTCAGAATCTTGGGTTTGATAAATCAATCAATAGAGATCTCATCTATGATGGTTCCATTTATTTTATTGACAACTCCCATTCAATCAAGATACAGACCTTGCACAGTTCCCTACCACTTTTCCTCAGATTCTCCTTGCAAAGCCACTTGCTTTGATTAATGTCTTTAGGAAATTCATCGCCTCCTTTAGGAAACATCGATGATTTTTTTTAATATGCCAAGGCTAAAACTACCAAGTTTGTACATACGTATGGAAAATACTGAACGATTTAGTGGAAGATCCTGAAAGCTTCAGAGAAACATATGATTGTGTAATTTTGTACAAACTATATAAGAAATACCTAAGGGAATTTTATTTCAAAGATATATTTGAGAAACTTAGGGGAATAAGAGTTTGCAACATCTTTGACCCTATTTGAACAAGTTGTAACACTTTTTGATAATAATGAATATGGAGGGATGCATTAAGAAAACTTGATGAGGGGAAGATTTGCAAGCAACATTTTAATTTTGGGGATACATAACTTGTTGAAGTGTGTTTTCTAATTTATATTTTCTCATAACATGAGATGATATAGTTTATTAGAACAAACTAGAAAATCTATTCATTAATTATGATAAAATGAACAAAAACCATTTCTTTTTTGGAATTATATTAGCCAAGTAGCTTGGTTTTCCAATATGAATTTAGGTTTGTATTGTGTCAGGAAACTAGATTTTCACAACCATTTTTTTTTTTTCTTCAGATGGAAGTGGGGTATAATGGAGTAATGGAGTAGGGAAGTATGGAAATATTGTGAAAGTAAAATAGGTTGAAGTCATGATCTAGTAGTAGATGGATACATAGATAAAAGCTCTGGACTCCAACATGCATGATTGTGAATCTCAACATACAATATGGTAGATGAATGACATCATGAACAATATGAATTATGAGATGACTCTTTTGAAATGAATGTGATTTTTCATGGTACAAAACTTGACTTTTGCTTCTAATGATTGGCTTCATGTCTTTTTCCTTGATCTTGATGTATGTTATAGGATTGTTGGTGTTGTTGGTCATAAACTAAAAGAAAACTTCACGAGTTTTGAGTTTCATTGGATTAAATCAATATCAAGTGTATTTCCACTTTTTTTTTTAGTTGAAAATTTTCATTTCATATTAATAGATATAAATTTTTAAATATTGACTTTGAAAAGTCCTTTGTCCATGGAGTTCACCCATTAAATCTTCTTGTGACTTGTAAAAACATAACACTTGCCTGTAATAAAATATTAGATGATGGAGGAAGAGAGGTATAAAATCTATTTTCTTCCAAGAAATATGTGAAATATTTACAAGAAATTCTTAAAAACAAGTCCAAAGATGATATACAAAGAAAATGCATTTGTTTACCCCTTGAGGAATCGTGGCGAACCTAGAACTCCTAGTGGTATTTTGTTCAAAAAATATTTGTTTTATGTCAAATTAGAGTGATTCCAAAGCCAAGTTGAAGTGAATTCATATGGATACTTCAATTATAAATAGGTTTTCAATTTTTTTTAAAATTATATGCTAAAAATGATGAGAAGTACCATGTTTGATAGAGATTCTTGTGAATTTTTGACTAGACCAACAGTCACTACTTGGAGTGTAACTTTTTAGTTAAAGATCGGATTGATGTAATTTTGATCTAGTGTTTATTTTGATCATATATTTTTTACTTGTGATCCAAATTGAAAAATTAAAAATGGGTTTAAAACTAGATTTAAAGAGATTATTCATTTGAAAACATGTTTGGAAAATGATCCTTTATTGTCACTCAAAATAGGATTTTTCTTACTTCTTTTTTCCATAAAATCCTTCCAAATGAGTATTGAACAATGATTTGAAGAATTATTCATGAAAGTTTGAACCAAAATTATGCAAGTCTTATTGTGAACTAATTCTACCTATTTTTTATTTATTTTATTCTATGCTACTCTATTGTATAAAAATAAGTCATTCTCTCAAGTATAAGAGAATTTCCAATGCATCTATTTGCGTAACAAGATCATAAGTAGACTCACATCCAAGTTTGAAAAATATACTTTAATGAATGCTTGGACATGAAAAGTTAGTTGATCATAAATATTTGATGCTAAGGAATTTTGAAAAATGGAGTGGTGTTATGGCCTAATGATTAGTTCAAAAAAAGTTTGAGTGTGATCTTTAAGTATTTGATTCTCCTCATTTGTCATCGCACAAAGTTCTTCTTGTGGAACTTGTTCAAAATCATGAATGCACAAGGGATCTTGTGATACATATAATATATTTTCTTCAATTTCTAGCTATATTGTTTGAAGTTCATTGCATGTGATCCATAACTCATTGATCTCCTTACAAAGATAACTAGAAGAAGCTTCTAGATTCTCTTCATGGATGATTTGTTCATCTTCTATCTTTTGAAATTAAGATTCATCCCTAGTGAGCATTCTAAATTGTGGACAAGGATTTAAGAAGATCCTTGTGGTGGCATACACTCCTTCTCTAATTGACTTCTTTCACATCATATTTTGTATATCTTATTTTGCAAATGGATTTTGTAGTTAGTGAGTTTTTTTTAGTGGTTGGGGGTTTTGTTTTGGGGATCTACCTTTCTAATTTCTATGTATAAGCATGAGCAAACATAAAGAAAAGTGTTTTTATTTTTATGTTGTTGTTGTTGTTGTTTTGTTTTTTTTTTTTTTTTTTGTTTTTTTTTTTTGTTTTTTTTTTTGTTTTTTTGTTTTTGTTTTTTTTTTTTTTTTTTTTTTTTTTTTTTTTTTTTTATATATGTTTTCTAAACAATATTCCTAACTAGCTCTATCTAAGCATGCTTCCTCGACAACGACACCAAAAATGTCAGTCCAATTTATTGAGATAAATTAGAGCATGTATTTTAATATCAATCTGGGTTGGTAAAATTAGAAACACACCCAAAGTATATGGATCTTAGATCTAACTAGTTTAGAAAGAGATTGCTTAGATGCTAAAAAATGAATATATGCTACAGTATAAGAAAATAACAAGATTATTTCTACTAAAGCAAGAAAGCTATTCTAAGAGAGCATATAAGGAAAACATTCAAATCTAACCTATGAAAGCATATGGAAGAGTGATTAGTGATATTATTATGATTTAGAAGACAAGGAAGATGCTCTTGTCTTAGAGGTCCTTGTTGTCCTTCCTTATTCCTTCTATTCATTCAAAAACATAATTTTCACTTATTTAGACTATCAAAGCATAACAATAAAGAATGTAAATCTATTCTAAGAAAGCATGGAAAGAGTGAATACTGATTCAATTCAATATTAGCTCACAAAGAAGAGGCTCTAACTTAGAGACCTAGGTTGTCCTTCCTTATTTAAACTAATCAATGAAAATAAATCAATTCCAATATTTGAATGGCCATGACATACTAATGAGTATATACAGAAAATATTCACAAGAGATTACAATAGAAATATACAAAAAATTAAGATACTAACATATTCAAAATTATGCACATCAATCACCAATATAGTGTACTTAGCTCAGTATGGGCGTCCTCCACCTTTGCATGGTACACCTTAAGATAATTAGCTACAACAAATCACCATTCACATAACACAAGAATGTATGCACAAGAAAGCATAAAGAAAGTCCATGTTTCAAATTATATTAAGGAAATAGTAATCATAATGTTAATAATATCCATAGTTGATTAGTAGTTGTGCTTAAATAGGCTAAGAATGTAACAAAATCAGCTATAATGGCTATAACAACTAACAAGAGTCCTATTCCACCTCATAGGGTCGAACTCATCCCTTTGTTACACAAAATATGGAAAGATCCCAAAAAATCCCAAAGCTGCCCCTAAATAAGGGGATTTCTTGAGTGATTGGTCAAGTTTGACCAGCTTTGACCGGGCTTGTTCTGACTGATATGGAGCGAGCCAATAGGAGTATCTCCATCATTGGTTCATGTAATTTTTGAATATACCTTCAGTTTGTGCCCAAGTGTCCTGCACATACGAAATTTAATGGATCCATACGAGAAATTATGTTTCTGCTAAAAATAAATTTTAATGCTCAATTTTTACTAAAAATTTTAAAAATCATAAGACATAATTAATTTACCTTGGTGTGAAAAATGAGGCAAAAATATGACAAATATGATCAGAATATAGTGGTAAGGGATATTAAAATGGTGGAATATGTGTGATAAAAAAAGGGTCAAAATTGAGGGCTGACAACGACAAAAGGAGGTCTCACTAAACATCATTTTCGATATAGTTGTACTATCAAAATTTTTACAATCATCAACGTTTCGATGATAATTATGGGCACATATCGCTAAACATAGAAGGTGTTTCTTGACATAAGTATTCATTGGATTTACGATGCCAATAATAGTCATTCTAGTTCATCACAATACCGTTGAAATGATGGTTTCCTGGTGTCACAAGACTGACACAAATTAGTGTCGGACGACCAATGATAGTGGACACCCTACAATAATCGTTCCATACATGCCACAATTTCCATTTGACGGTTGCACATTATTGTTCGTTTTAAGACCGATGAGAGTGAGAGTCAGTTTGTCGATGATACTTGACATACTTTGATGAACTTTCCATACTTGCCACACTTTCCTTTCGATGATTGGAGGGTTGCGTGGCATCATAAGTATGTCAAACTGGTCATTGAAATACCATTGAACTGGAGTATTTAAAAAAATATAGGAAATAGAAATAGTCCATATGACCTTTGTTAAGGTCCTCTGGGATACAACTATGAAAACCCCTTTGGGAAAATTCCCCTCTTACAAACAATTGTAAATATCTCATGTATTTTTGCTATAAACTAAAAGGCCTAAGAATTGGGACACAAATTCTTGAGTTTGAGGAATAAGATTGCTTGGGATTTGAAGGACCCTTGATTAGTTTCATGATATCCATTGTAGGGTTGGAAGGTGTGCCTAAATGGATTGGTGTTATGAATTAATTAAGCATGAAAGAAGGACAACATATGCCATGCTTGCCTTGGATAATTCCATAAGGAAAAGAGGACAAAATTTAAGAAGGATAGGCTGCAATGGTAGAAGGGATACTTGAAGTCAAACAATAGGAGAGCGGGGTAGGGAGTTTACATAACAAAATCCCCACCACCACTCAAAAAAGACAAAACCACCATGGATGAGAAGGAAGTTAGGGAGCATTCACGAGGAGGGCATTCATAGGTAGTGAAGGGAGAATAAAAGAGAGAATGCAAGACAAAGAACGAATCTAAGGAGAAACAAGACAAAGGAAGGAAATCCTTAGGGATATGTTTGCATAAGCATTGGCTGCGTTGCAGAGGAGTAAAGAAATATTAGTGTAGTATGAAAAGAGTGGCATAACTCTGTGTCACTACCAAAAGGAAAGGAGTAGAGAAGAAAATTAGTTTGAGAATTGGGAGGTGAAAGAACATCTTCCAGGTGAGGAAATTAGTCTCTAGATTCCCAGTAAGTCTGGGGGGTGGAGATGGATTTCTATGGATTCCCTTGACAACTTGGGTGGAGGCCTGTTCCTTCGATTCCATATAAGGACAATTCTTTATCCCCCTCTAGTTGTGTTCTGGTTCATATACTAGGTTCTGGATTCCTAGGATTGGGTGGAACCACTATGTGAAATAATTTGTGTAGGGTGGAGGTGATAAACCTATGGATTCACTCATTTGGTTTTGGGTGGAGGTGAGCCTCTAGATTCCTTGCTTTAGCCTATAATGGTAGAGGCAATTTTTCTTATTGAAGTAGTTGAAGGGGTGGAGGTGGTGGACCTCCATATGTCCCTATGATATATTGACTATAAGGAGCCGTTGGTGGGTGGTCATCTCAGGTCCTTATTTCAGCTAGAAAGTTTGGTCAAATATCTTAAGCACTCATCCTCAAGCTCTGGAATCTAGCACATGGGTGATTATTGCGATAAATACTTTGTTGGAGTGTTTCTACGGTTGGGTGGAGAGTTGAAGTCCCAATATTAGCTGTCTAGATCAATTTATCAAAGAAAAGTGTCTGTTGATGTCTCTTAAGTTCTGAATTCTTTATGCTTGTGTAATTCATTTCTTTATCATGGTTTGTAATGCCGAGGAATGAGGTATTCCTATCTGAATTAACATCGTTGTTTGAGAGACATGGTTATGGAAGGGTTTGAGTTCTTGTGTTGGCATAAGGCCTATATTGATATGAATCCAATGTGCTGGTTCAAAGCATATATTATGCCATGAAATGTGAATTTTTGTATGCTAAAGAATGATGACCCCTATATGAATTAGAAGTGTGAACTTCTTGCATAGTTGAATGGATTGAATGCTTATAATATTACAATCACAAAGTTTAGTTGAATGGCATGTGTGCAATGGTTATATGAGCTAGTTTCTATTTCTGAGTTTGGACATTGTTTAAAATTCCTATGCACTAAGAGATAGATATATCTATGTTATGGTTCCCATGCCTTATTTTTCAGGAGCTAAGCTTAGGAGGAATAACGATACATACATACATACATACATATAGATATGTATATATTTATATATAATACATTTGAATATTTTGACTGTGCTGGGGTGAGTCTTGTTAGAAGCTTAGGAGAGATATAGGAAATTGAAAGTTCATGAAGGATAGCACCTAGGTGCTATTATACATATATGCTAGCCTAAGTACCCAAGTATAAGATGACTGGGTTGAAATCCTCATAATCTTAATAGGGATGGTGTTAAGATCAATTATGCACACACATTCACATTTAATAAACATAAATCTGAGAGCTATATAACTATACTGTATTGAAATGAGCAGGGGTCGAGTTCAAGGCATTAAGGGGCTTCACTCTTATTCATGTACGTGGTCTCTATAACCAAACACCAAAGGAGGAAATGAACTCAAGTACATACATGAATAAGTGCCGCAGGGCTAGAAGTTAGGGACAAAAGGAAAAAAAGGGTCAGGTTTAATCTTATTTGACCAGTCACCATACTCAAGGGTGTAAGTTGGAGATATCCCAGCCGTTGGATGAATTGCACCCAAATCCATCCACGTGTCTCGAAACCTCATCCTTGAGGAATATAAGGGAGGCGCGAAAATTCTTGCTAGGGTAGAAAGGTCGGGATGACATGGTGGTGGGGAAAGTGGTTATGCATTAGTTCATCGTCGTGAAAGTTCCAAAACTATTATAATGTGGAGATGTGGTTGCACTGTGTTTCAGAGGATTGGGTGGGGACCCGAGGTAGTACACGTCACCCCAACATTATTTCCCCTACGTTATCCTGTGGAGTTGGGTACCAAAGTCTCAGGATTTTTATCTCCTGGGGGATGTGACACATTGGGCCAATATTTATGCCATGACAGAGCAAGGGAATGGTTCTATGCCATATGTCCATGACACCCTAGATATTGAATGGAGTCCAGGTAATCCTAGCACAGTTGCATGCGTCGAAGAGAGTTTTGACCTTTGCGATGTGGAGTTAAGCGCACCAATAAGACATTAGTATTAGGCCACATTAGTGGTGGGGTCTACAGGGTTCCACATAATCTCGGAAGGGTCATCCCCGAAAAGAATGGTGAGGGGAAACAAGAATTACCTCTGATCATAGTGTTTCTAGGGTGATGTGGCCTTCAAGGGGCCCACACCTATAATACCTTTCATATGGCATATATGTGTTACGATTTGGGTCATGCCAGTTGTATAGTGGGTATTACTTGACTAGTATGAATAGGTCGACAACCATTGTAACACTTCCATGCCCCAGTGAGAAGGCCAATTACAATAGCCGTGTGGGTGCCATGTGGTAGCTTGGTGATATAACTCAAATTAAATGTCCAATCTTTGGATCCGGGAATTGGTTCAGAGAAAAAAATATAATGTCAGAATCACCTCGATGATATGAACCTAATGGTATCATTCGTGTTGAGTTTCGTGATAGTAAAGTAAAGTGAAAAATTTGGACCCCATTTCCATAGCTGGACCATGGAGATCAGGTCATCTTAGTGACTACCTCTTACTAACCTTGGTTGGGGATAGGATAGTAGGGGGTATGTTATAGAACGGTATCATAGCTTCCAGGTTCAACACTTGGACTGGATGGGCTCTATCACTGAGGAAATGCAGACAAAGGTTTCAAATCTAGTCCTTTGAGAATAAGTTGGTGCCCCATTACTGAATTAACAAAGCAATGAGTCCAAACATTAGACCTATATTGGATCTTTGGATCTATAGTGGAGATCTAGCTATGAGTGCTGCAGTTGATGTGGATAGGATTTCATGCTATTTATATCATTTGATTGTGTTTTGTATGCTAGCTTCAAGTGTGTCTGGTATGATTGATTCTATTGAAAAATGCAATAGTATGGTCAATGTTTGGTATTAAAGCATCCTGAAGTTTTGGGCATTTTATTTCTGTGATCATGGATGCTTGCTATTTCAACAATGTAAACTTTGAAACAGGAACTATAAACTCAAAATGGGAACTCTGGCAAAAAAACCCTGTAAAAACATCAAAAACAGTGCTAAAAACGAAAAGTGTTGATGCTGGAATAACACCTTTTTTTCTAGGGTAAATTTTCAACATGTTTTAAAAATGGTGGTGAGTACCAGTTTTTTGTGCAAAAATTGTCCAAAAAACACCCTCAAAACGAAAAGTGTTGATGCTGGGACACTTTTTTTTTTTTCAAGGGTAAAATTTCAACATTTCGAAATAATGGCGTAAAATATTTTGTCATGACCCCAAAAAGCATTAAAATTTTAAAAAAATAATGAAAACATAAAATAAAATAA
>APFE030643514.1:45409-63686 GCA_000404065.3 Pinus taeda
CTCTGTTATATATATATTTTTATATTTGTTTTTTTAAGTAACCAACATTAAAAAAAAGAAAATTAAAACAACTTGAAAATTCGTTAAGTAATCATAATTTAAAAAAAAATTGGACATAATAAATTTTAAAGTGTGAAAAATAAGTCCTCTAAAAAAAAGGTATGCTGCATCAGCACGTTTCAAAATCAGCATTAAAATCACCAACATTTAAAAACAAATATTTATATTTGATACATAAGAAAATTTAAAGTGTCAAAAATATGTTTCCAAAAAAAAGACTTGTATTCTGCATTACCACTTTTCAAAATCGGGTCACGTTTTTACCACCCCTACGAAATGGGTAATCATATTGGTTATTTAAAGTGCAAAAAACTATTCTCTAAAACAATATGTGTTCTACATCACCCCTTTTCAAAATCGGGTCAATTTTTTGCTATCTCTACAAAACGGGTAACAGTGTTAGTTCCTGTTTCAAAGTTTACGTTGTTTTTCTTTAATTTTTGCAGAACTACCTGCATATTTTCATGCATGACTGTTTAATTGGTTTGTTCTTTTGCACTTGGGACAATTGCACATGTAATACTCATATGGTATGAGGGGTTGGGGAAATCCCCATGTTGCTTGTGTTGCATAGCATAGTTGTTTCAATTTTTTAAATACACACACACACACACATATGCTAATGGGATGGGAGAATCCCATGGTCAATATGTTATAGTACAAATTGGAGGGATAATGTTTGTGACTTATTTAGAGAGTCAAGTGTTTTTATAAATGCTTGTTGTAGGTGTTGATTACAACACGGTAATCATGAATTGTGTATTGGCTGCTTTCTTGTGACAATTGTAGCACTATGATTGTTGATTGTGTTGACTTGTTGGGGCTTGACCCAGGTTTGAAGTTAATTAGCCAAACAAATCTCGGTACTACTGGCCCTTTCAGGAATATTCTGCGGAGCACGGACTGAGGTCTTACCTAAAGTAGTATGGGAAGATGCTAGAACTAGGTTTCCGCACCCTCGAGATGCTTGAGAAGTTCGACTGGTCCACTATTTGTTCCTACGCACAAGTTGCTTCACGCACGTTTCTGTTCCTCGTGGCCTGCTACACTACCTTCGCGCAACCCTACCTAGGGGCTATGTACTGTGCTATTACCCGAGATCTTACTTATATTCTAATATTAGTTAATTATCCCTGCCTACTTGAATGGCTTAAGTAATAATTATTTATACAAAACAATCATATAGGTCCGCACAGTAAAGAAACAATATACTTGCAAATTATATCCTATCATGCTAGATCTGCTACATGCATTGTTCCGAGACCTCTATGTTGGAAGTGCTTCTCTGCATCAATGCGTGCATCCCCTGCATGTGTGCGATCTTTCCTTCAATTTCTACTGTGATGGTGAAGGCCTCGTCAATCCAAGGCTGAACATGTGCTTTCAGGAGTGCTTCCTTGTGTCGTGTTGCGTCCACCTGATCTTTCAGCGCTTTAGCCTGTTGCATCTGTGCGAGCCTCTAAGTGAGGACCACTACCTACGCAGTTCCTTGGACGCTGTCATATTGTTGTTGGAGTTCTCGGGCATCTATCTCGAGCCGTTAGATGTTGGGGTCCCCTTGTAGATTTGTGAGGACCTCAAGTGATTCTTCCAACATGCTGGTGCAGTCTCGTACTACATTGTTAATCTCGTCTAGTCTCGCTGTGATAGCGCTAGCGCGCTGTTCTCTAACTTCCAGAGGGGTGGTCGGCTATGCCTTTAACTGCAGCTTAGTGATCTAAAGGTTCAGCTCCAGTTGAACCTTTGTTATTTCCTCCTATGCCTCACACACCCCTACTACTAACCTGTGGATGCGCGCCTCTGTTGGTATGTCTGCTAGGATGGCTAGCTCCGGGACACTTTGGTAAGCATCGTCTATTACCTATACCAGCTGTTGATTCTGCAACACCAATTTGTCGCACTGCAAGCTCAATTGCTCCATATTGATTTTTTGCTCGCTAAGGACTTGCAGGGTGTGGCTCTCCCTAGCTCGTAGCTTTGGAGTTATCCCATCTTGCAAAACATATAAGGTCTCTCGCAGGAGTGCAGCCATATTGATACCAAGACCCTTCAATGTGCTAACCATAGGCTTGTTGGCCTCACTTGTTGTCACTAGTGCCCCTTCCAGCATCACTATGGTATTTGTCATCTGCAACATATGTTCTGCTATCATTGTTCCAACTATGAGGCTGGTCGAAAGGGTACCAGTGTGAAGAGGGTGCACCTATAATTCCTGCAACTGCGCTCTAAGGGCCCCAACACAATTTAGTTATCCTGCATGAAATTTTGGAGAGCCTCAGAGGTGACATCGTATACTGTCTCGCCAATGTCATGTAGATCACCCTCAGTTAGGGTGGTCAAGTCAATAGACAACTTCGATTCCTTGACCTTCTTATGCAACCTTGCCCTCTCGGTTGGGTGCTGGTGCTTCAACTGTCTTGATGTGGTTTGTGGGTCCGCGCCTCCTTCTTCTTCCTCTTCTTCCTCTGCTTCCTGGCCATGTGAAGGCATCGTTTGGCCCTCGCGCGCCTTTGCCACTGCCTCCTATGCTATTGCTGCTGCGACCTTTTCTTGTTCTGTTGCTGTTTATGCAGCTTCCTGCGCCACCCACGCTTCTACTTCCACTGCTTCCTCCCTTCTCTTTTTTTTCCAATTGTGCGATGTGAAACTTGGCCTCGTCTTTCTTCCTTTGTGCCAACAACTTCTCTATCTCTGTGATGTTTTGGGCACACCACTTCGGCAGCCATGTCTCAAGGACGTTAAAGATGACATCATCTATGGCTACAAAGGGTAACTTCCTCCATTTTTTGGTTAGGTCCTTGTGCACTCTAATATAAATGCTATGGATGTCTGCTTTAAATTCTGCAAAACCCTAAAGACTATTGTAGACAGTGGGTGAAAATCGCAGCTTGTGGTTGATCCCCATTTTGAGGTTCATCTGCATGAACACCCAGAATGTTTTGTTGTCGCGGATCCTAGTGGCATCCTTTGTGGTCTAGCATACTTCGCAGCCTCCGACAGATCTTTGTCATTTGTGGGGAATTGACTATCCTCTGGTAATTCCCCTGTTCATGAGCACTATGGACAATAGAAGCCATGCTTATTGGAACGTTTTGCCCTGTTCCTGAGATTCGTGAAAATTCTATAAAAACTCCTTGCAAAGGAACACAGACCAGTTAAACTGGACCCCCTCTGCGCACTACTCAGCTAGTGCGACCATCGATGCAGGTACCTCGTTTGCACGACACTTGCGTATAACCTTCCTGGCCAGTATTTGGGTTGCCACTTTCACTGCTTTGTCACTGATGCTAGATATGGCATATCCCCTTTTCTTCTTTGCCAACATGTATTTTTTCTTCATGGCCTCCACAATGGCCAAGTCACTACTCTTCCCCTCTGAGATGTCCGTCGGGTCCTCTCCTTTGCATGGAAGCCAGGAAATGTGTTGAATCAAGTCTGCCGTGATGCGGATGGGCTCCTCCAGCCACAAACACCCATCATGTACCAGGCAGAGTAGCTGCCTGATGAAGAAAATGGTTATTGGGAAGTGGTGAAAATGCGGTACCTAGAGCAGGTTCAGTAGCCCAACCTTTTCCACTCTACGCAACCACTTTCGCGACTCTAATTCTGTAACCCCCACCGTGGTGTTCTGCTTGGGCTTCATGAGGTGCGAGGACGCAAGGTGAGGGAACTTCTCGTGGTCAGCGAGGTCCCAATCTTTGAATTTTAAGCTTGACACCCACCCCAGGTGCGTGCCCTAAAAAATAATGTTGCTTGGGGGGAGACCCAGCTCTTGGTCTCATCAAAGTCCTTGGGCACTCTAGCCTTTCCTTTCCGCGGGGGGACATAGGTTGGCAGATTTGTTGGGGGAGGGGATGCGCAGGCTCAACTTCCGCCTCCATGCCTTCGTCCTCACCTTCTATGATAATCAAGTCCTCTAGGTCTTCTTCTTCTTCATCGGTTTCGATGGTGATGGCTTTCCCCTTGTCCTCCATTGACAACTTGGTGCGCAACGGGTTCCGCAGATACACACGTACGGGGATCATTTCTTGTTTTTCCTTCTTGGGTCTTGGCGTGTGCAGTGATTTCAGGATTTCTGCCACAATCTTGGCACCTTCTGAAGTATCCCCCATAGTCAAGGCCTACCCAGCCTCTTCGGCGGTCATTCCTGTTATCTTCATAACGTCCTCAACTATTTCCATCATGTTTGTCCAGGAATCTAGCACTCGTGAACTCAAGGGCTCAATTAACACTCAGATCACAACAATCAAGGCTCTGCTCAATAGCTCAATTCGCAATTAACGAAGTTTTGTTTGCTAGGAAGCCCTTTGTAATTTATAACACTTTTTGAATTTGAATTCGACTGTTCCCCCAAAATCCAGTTCATTAATGCTCCCTTGGCGGCAGATTTCCCCAAATCTTCCCATAAATTGCATCTTAAATGCCTATTCCCTGCTCCATTTGCCCTCAAGTCAAGCATCCCATCGTGAATAGTGACTTCAACAATCACTTTCTGGCCAACCCGCGCAGCAGCACAACCCCCCGTGCGTGGTTGCAGGCCTTGTGATTCTTTGCTTTTGCGTGCAGCTCCAACATTGCGCAACTCCCGGATAGAATAGTTTATCATCCCGCGCTTCATTTCAACTGCTTGGAGTGCTAAGACTATACTTCCCAAGGCTAGTCAGGTGCCCGTGCCACCTGTGTATGGTTTCCTCTAGTCATCCATCATTCTTCTTGGGAAATACCCAACTTTCACCATTACTGGTGGCGTCGCATATCTTATCATCTACAGTGCACCACCCTGCTTAATTCGCTTACTAATATGTGGTCCAAGCCAAGGCATCAGACTGATCAATCTGTGACAATAATCCTCAAACTTGTCAGTGTGATCATGCACACCCCGTTTTATCACCATGATCTTTTTATTGAGGAAATCTTCCCTTATTTCGTCCTCTAGGTTCTTGAATTCCGCGTCCACCAAAGCGCTTTTCTTTCTTAATCGTACCCTTTATTTTTCAAGTTCCTAGAGCCTAGAGTTTCCCCGTTGGATTTCTTCTGCCAGGGTTCTGTGAACCACCATATATACTGTTTCTATAGGATTTATAGTGGTTTCTTGATACTTGAGCCTTGGCGGTGCCTGCATGGTTAGGTGCTTGCATGTAGTCCTATAAGACCATAGAACCGCTGGAATGCGCAGGTCCCATTCAGTCTGTTTCACATTGTGGACCGTGTTCAATGCTTCGCGTACTTTGTTAAAATATTCTGCATGGATATTGTTCTGCGCACCTGGTCTTTCCGTACTTCGTGGTTCCAACCAGAGGGGTCATTCATGCCATTACCTTTCCCATGCTTTCTTACTAACTGTATCTTCTAATGTGAAGGTTGTGTGCATCCATGCAGGTTTCGCACCAAATGCTTGCATCCATCTAGATAGGTGGGCACGTGGGCCATTTTTTCCATCAATCTTGTCTTTTAACTACATCAGAGACTTCCCAAAACATGTGTGCATCATTCTTCTACAGTTGCGCTAGTCCTCAAAACTTCTTTGGTGTGTACCCCACCACCTTGTGGGTGTAGCGTGTAGTACCCATTTCAGAGCATCGAAGCACTGCTATTCTGACACTTCTCTTTCAAATTTGTTCAGGAACTCATCCACCCCACCTAACCCATCGTACGTATGCAGATCTCTTATCTTTGTTGTTACACAGTGCAACGATCTTGTCATCATGTTACAGTTGAGCATCGTTACCTCGTGTAATTGATTCTGCCATCGTTCTATCTCCTTGTCAGAATTTGATGTACAAGAGCTTTCACACTCCCATGAGATTCGGCCATCCGCGGTTGGATTTACCTTGTTCCCACACGGTTATCTTGTAGATGCAGTCTAGATCGTCGTCTCTGTTAGTCACACACTGGCTTTGTGTAGCGCGATCCTTCCGCAGGGTCCAAAGGTACCACTATGCGCAGTGAATTTTTCTCAAAAATCATCTTGCGCTTCTTTAGATTTATCACCCCATTCATGTCAGTGGCCCAATCTATTCCCAGTAGCGCGGGGTAAGGATTTATATCATCAACAATCTCTATGACTTCGAAATCTGCTAGCACACTTTCTCCTTTGATATCTACTGTGATTCCTTGTAATCTCCCAATAGGTAGGATCTTTTGCTGGTTCGCCATTCGCAGTTGGATAGGAGACCATTGTAGTGTAGGCCTTCCCATGCGCTCCCATGTATGCTTCGGTAGGACGTTCACGTTCGATCCTAGATACAAGGTTACTTGGTCCATCTCGTATTCCCCAATCTGTGCGGTCAATCTCATTTCCCTTCTCGTTCACGTTGTGTGATTTTCGAGCTTTCGGACTACATGTGGTTCTTCTTGCGCGGTCCCTGTGCATCTATTGATGACTTCTTGTAGTCCCTTTATAGCCTTGCTTTCATGCAGCAACTTCATGCATGTTTCCAAAAATGTAGTAAGAATTGATGGGTCCATTTTTGGCTCCAGTTTGTCTTTACTTCTTGAAGTGGAGGCATCAGCGAAGCTCCTCTTAGCTTCCATGAAGGTCTCCTTAGCGCACTCCAAATCAAATTCTGGTTCCTTCGTTGGAGCCTTGTGAACCCAGGTACTTTCTTTAGGTTGCTTGCTTTTGTCGCCCCCTGTCATAATTCCACTCTGGAGCACGATATTTACATTAGGGTATTCCTCGCGTGGCTCAGACCTCATCATTTGCAGGTCCTAAGTCGAGGGAGACTGGAGTTCTCCTTTATCGCACAACCTCGCTATTAGTGTGGGACAATCCTCTGTCTCATGATCAAACAAAGTACAATAGAAGCATGATAGTCACATTGGATTTGTACAATTGTGGGCATAATGCCCTAGCCCTCCGCAATTTTAACATATTAGATGTTCGCGACATCTTCTTGGTCCCTCTCCACCTCGGCCTCATCTGTGTCCCTGAAATCTAGTGCGCGCCATTCCTGCATTTTGATCGAGGGGCTGGGTTTTGGCCTAAACTCTGTAGGTAGGAGTTTGATACATCATCAGCTCAAAACTTCTACAAGGGCACTCATCATGTCCCACTGACCTATAGAAATTACAGAACAACTACTGTGAATTCTGCATATACTTCTGTAATAGATGGTAGTTATCTGCAACATGCTTTCCTCCTATCTGACAAATCGCGCACCATAGTGTAGGCGCCACACTTGGTCTTTCTTGTGCCTTTGGTCTTAATGGCATTGGCCCTCCTCTCGCAAGGTAATTTGTGAACACCGGGTAGTGGTCCTTGTCATGCCTCCCACCCTTGCATTTTACGCACCATACCTCATCATGCACTTCTGGGCGGGTTGTCCTATCTTGTTTCAAACTCTGCATTTCTAGGCACAAAGTTTTCAACTGTGCATGAATCTGCTGAACTCCCAGGTTGGGTTCTTATATCAGAGTGTCGTGTAATCTCATCGCAACCTCCAAGGCCTCAGCCTGAGTGGTTAGCCTCTGTTGTGAAAACGTGTTTCATAGATGCGGCATTAACGATGCTACAAACCATTCGCGATGTTGTCCATCTGTCAACGTCATGTTAGCTTCAAGAATTGTGCCCTTCAGCCTCTGATCCAACTCCCAAGGGGTCTTGCCTGGTACCATTGTGATTTCCTTGAACCGAATGATCGAATACACCTCTGACTTTGTCCTGCTAAATTCCTTGTTTAGTGCACTTTGGATATCTGCAATCCCCGCATTTAGATTGTCATTGGAATGCTTAATATACCAGGTCAGCCCGCGATCCTACAAAGCACTAACCAATGTCGCCTTCTTTACATTGTCATCCGTGACACCCTGTGTGTTGGGCATGGAATCCCCCCACAACATGTTTTCGGGCTCAAAGCCCAAATTTTGGTCAAATGTATTGTAAGACTCCGCGAATTGCGGGTGTGGAGGACGAAGTATAGGTCGAGTCATAGGGTTGTCTACCCTAAGTATTGTAAAGTAATGTAATGTCATGTAGGCCTACCCATGGTCCGTCGACCATGGGGTTTTATAAGTAGAGCGAGGCTCTAAGTTGTAAAAGCAGCTAAGCAGCGGAGTAGCGAAGGAGCGAAGATAGAGCATAGAGCAAGAGTCTAAGTGTCTTGGGTCGAACTAGTAGGAAGAGGCTCTGCAGCTGAGTGCGCAAGGCAGTGTCGAGTATGTAACCTTGAACGAAGAATAATAAAGAGAAGTTGATTCCAATTTCTGTGCATTTGCTTATGTATTGCCTTCTTTACATTTATACTGTTTTGTTTATCATGTGCACTTATATGATTGTTGGATATACTGTTAATTATCACTAGTCTTACACAAAAAAGTTAAGTAATCTGGTAATAATGGGTTAAATAGTAAGGAACTTGGGTATAATACGGATCGCGCCCCGGGTAGGGCTGTGCGAAGGCATCGGCATCACATGTTGCGAGGGACTAATAGGTGCGCGTAGCGACGTGCGTGCAGGGTCAAACCGTGGACCACCAGAAGCTCATCAAACATCCCCAGGGTGTGAAAACCTAGTTCTAGCACCCTCCCATACTACTTCAGGTGAGGCCTCAGTCCGCGCTCCGTAGATTGTTGCCAAAAGGGCCAATAGTATCGGGATTTGCTTGGCTAAATCACCTCTGAACCTGGGTCAGGCCCATACAATCCAACAAATGGTTCTGTTGCTGGGACTGGGATCTACATAAGGGATGTCCGATGTCGTGCCACTAGAATCCCACAAAGAAAGAAATTGAAGAGTGGTTGGAAAAGAAGATTCACGAGTTCACGACGCAGGAAAAAAGAACTTTATGAGTATCTAAGGAACAGTGGTTGGAGTGCTACTTGTATATGGAAATCCGCAAAATTTTCTTTGCATCCTTTCCTTCTGATTTGTATGAGTGGATCGCAAAGCTAGCAGACAGTCAGGGAAGGTGTAGGCTCGACAAACCAATAGTGTGGACTCTGGAATTAGTGTACATAATAGAAGCGTCAGGAGATAATATCATGCGAGCTATGGACCGTTGGCTGAACCGAATTATAGGAGGATTTATCACTGAGTTTGCGATAGACACGACGGTCAGCTATAGTGAGGTAGAGCGATGTTTCCTCAAGGGACGGTGAGGTAAGTATATTAAATATTTGAACACTTGGATTAAGATCCTATTGCATGAAAAGCGGGTTATGCTAATAAATTAATGTTTGGGACTACGTGAAGTGGGAAGATCTACAGAAGCGGAAGTAGTGAAGAATTGGAAACCAGTCCCTTAATTTCCCCCTCACGGGAGAGCGAGGAAGAGTGCACGAAAGTCTCTCTGAGAAGCGTGGTCAGTCTGATAAGGTAACGAATTCTGCGCCTACCACCTCCACCTACACCGCTTCCCGTCTCACCCTCCTTACCTCCATCTCCACCCACCCCACCTCCGCCACCACCACAGTTCAGTATGGCGAGTGTGATCAAACTACCGATATTCAGAGGAGTGGGGAATGAAGATCCAAACCAATTCTGGTTCATGGTAAGAGTATTATGGGAAGCATAGGGCATTGTGGATGAAAATATCAAGAAGGCTACGCTGGTGAGCGCGTTGCAGGATCACACATTAACATGGTACATCAAGCATTCTAATGACCATACAAATGCAAGAATCACAGAAATCTAGACCGTGTTGAACAAGGAATTTAGCAGGCCAAAGTTAAAAACACAATCAATCATCGGGTTTAAGGAGATAGCGATGCTCCCGGGCGAGACCCCCTGGGATCTAGACTAAAGACTGAAGGGCATGATTCGTGAAGCCAACATGACATTGACAGATGGACATCACCATGCATGGTTTGTAGCATCACTGACACCGCACTTAAGGACGACGTTGTCACAACAAAATCTTTCCACCCAGGTCGAAGTTTTGGAGATGACGATGAGATTACATGAGACCCCTATAGAATACCTTGGTCTGAGAGTCCAACAAATCCACACACAACTGCAAAACCTATGTCTGGAAATGCAGAGTTTGAAATAGGATAGGACACCTCGGCTAGAGGTGCTTGAGGAGGTATGTTGCATAAAATGAAAAGGCCAGGGGCATGATAAAGACCACTGTCTAGTTTTTGCAAATTACTTGGCAGGAGGAGGGCTAATTCCATTAATACCTGAGGCACAGGCAAGACTGAGCACGACACCTGCATTATGGTGCACGATCTATTAGATAGGAGGAAAACACACTACGAATAGTTGTCATCAATTGTAGAAGTATACACAGATGTCCCAGTAATTTTTTTGTAACTTCTGCAGGTCGGTAGGCCATGATGAGTGCACCTACAGAAGCTACAAACTAATGATGGATCAGACTCCTACCTACAGGGTGTAGATCGAAATGCGATCCCTCAACCTGAATGCAGGAATGGCACACGCTGGATTTTAGGGGTGCGATCGAGGTCAAGGTGGAATGGGACTATGAAGGGGTCGCGAACAATTAATTTGTTATAATTGCGGATGGCCAGGGAACTATGCCCACGATTGTACAAAACCAACAAGAAAATCATGTTTGCACTGTACTCAGTTTGATCATGAGGCAGATGAATGCCCTACATTGATAGCGATACTGCGTGAAAAAGGGGTACTTCAGCCCCCTCTAACTCAGAATCTACAAATGATGAGGTCTGAGCTGCGCGAAGAAGACCTGAATATAAACATGATTATCAGGAGCGATATGACCACTGATGATGATAAAGGTAAGCAGTCAGAAGAAAGTGCATGGGTTCGCAAGGCTCCTACAAAGGAACCCAAATTTAATTTAGAACACGCGAAGGAGACATTCATGGAAGCTAAGAAGAGCTTCACAGAGGCCTCCACTTCAGGTAGTAAGGATCAACTAGAACCAGGGTTGGATCCTTCAATGTTCACTACCTTTCTAGAGACATGCATGAAACTGCTACATGATAGCAAGGCAGTAAAAGGACTACAAGAACTTATCACTAGGTGCGTGGGGTCAGGAGAACCACGCGTGGTCCAGAAACTTGGAAAGCATGCATTACACACAAGAAGGGAAATGAGGTTGACTGCGCAAATTGACGAATATGAAATGGATCAGGTAATCCTAGATATCAGATTGGACACGAATGTACTTCCAAAAAAATCATGGGATCACATGGGTAGACCCCCGCTACAGTGGTCTCCTATTCAGTTACGAATGGCGAACCAACATAAGATCTTGCCCATGGGAAGATTGCAAGGTGTAACAGTAGATATGGAAGGTGCGAGCACACAGGTGGATTTTGAAGTGATAGAGATTGTTGATGACAGTTGTTTGGTCAATTTAGTGTGTCCTAAATTGCTACATTAATTATCAATCCGGGAGTCGTAAACTGATGAAGTGTGGCACACTATATGTACAAGACAACCTCTTTATCACTTTTTGTTGTTTTCGATTTTTTTTTTTTTTGGGGGTTTTTATCTTCGCTTATCTCCTAATGTGAATGGAAATCCTATCCTTGAGTTTTAAGAATATTCTAGAAGGCAAGTATGGATATAGATTTTAAGGCAATTATGTCCTCTATAATGATTTCTAGAACTTAACACTTCAGAGGGTCTTAGAACATACTAGTGATGAAATTAATGCTTGAACAAGAATGAAAATGTGCTGCTATTCAAATCAAACCAATAATGAACTATTGATCATGAAACCATTATCTCTGCTGCTTATCTAAATACAAAAAGAAAAATGAGTTAAGCTACTGCACTCAACAAATCAAAAACTACAAACTAATAAAAGTAAAATCAATTCACTTCATTCATAGTCTGATAGCTCGCCATGTAGACTAAGCTATGGCTTTAGGAGATAACGTCAATGATATGAGGAAATTGATATCTAATTGCAAAAAAATAAAGCTAAAATCAAATCACATCATTCATATTCGGATAGCTCGCCATGTAGTCTAAGCTATGGCTTTAGGAGATAACATCAATGATATGAGCAAGTTGATATCTAATTGCAGAAAAGTAAAACTAAAATCAAATCAAATCATTCATAGTCCGATAGCTCACCAGGTATTCTAAGCTATGGATTTAGGGGATAACGTCAATGATATGATCAAGTTGATATCTAATTGTAGAAAAGTAAAACTAAAATCAAATCACATCATTCATAGTCCGATAGCTTGCCATGTAGTCTAAGCTATGGCTTTAGGAGATAACGTCAACGATATGAGAAATTTGATATCTAAACTAACTAACAAAGCAAGTGAATAAGACTAAAATCAAAGCATAACTGGAATTAAAAAAACTAAGAAAAGAAAAGTTAACAGAGAGGCTAATCCCATGTCACTAGTTATTGCAAAAATTGTATGAAAATGCCCGGGCCTACTCTATCCTGAAACACACACACTGATCAATGTTAACAATAATATATAAAGCTTGAAAAATCATGTAGAGGAATGAAATGTTAATACCATAACAAATGAAATATAAACAGGTGGATAACTATGAAATATGTGCAATGGAAATAAAGAAACACTACATAAAAACTCTACAGCAATAAGGAAAACAAAACCTCAGCGTGCATGGGCCCTTTGCACGGCCTTGGTCAACAGGCTATCAGTCTAGAATTATGCTCACGCAGTCATATAGAAATAGAGTCTTCTTTATATTTCATAACTAGTTATAGTAGCAAGACTAGTGTCACGACACAATAAACTTAACAACAAAATTACATCAACAAAGACTAACTCTATGCATTTGGAAACACATTATTTTATAACAAAAATTCATAACTATTTTCCTATGAAATATCTTTAACCGAGGACACGTAAAAGGACAACGTCCATAAGCTTCGCATACTCGTTGCCGAGATTATTCAATCTATCAAAAGTGGTTGTTGGATTCACATCGTGGGGCAGTCTACAGGTGTTGACATGACCCCAGGGATCTAGGAACGACCACGAATCCTTCACGTATTTGAAAACATAGTCTGGTTGCCGTAGGACTCCTTCGTTAGACCACCATTTGACCACAACTTTCCTTAATGAATCTGGCTAAACCAATAGGACTTGATCCATGTCCAGGTCATTCTTAACTTACCCACATGCCTTGTTTTGCTTGATGACACCTGCAACCTAGAGTTTAACAAAAACAACTGTAGAAAGTTGAATCAGCTGCGGAAAGTGGCTGCATTTCGCAGCTCATGAGCAAAATCTAAGTCAAACAGCAAACACAAAAACATAGTTAGAAAACCATTTCAATGCTCTTTTAGAATCAATATGCAATGATTTTTGATAGCTTATGAGGTCCAGGAGGGGGGGAAAAGTCTAGGAAAGTGTGTAGGAGATATGTAGTTTCAGGGCTCAACAACAGTAATCCCTATCCAGTGCTACTAGGAATAGACTGGGCCACCGATATGAATGGAGTCATAAATTTGAATAAGCACAAAATTATCTTTGAGAAAAAGTCACTACACATAGTATTACCGTAGATCTAGATGAAGGAGCGCGAACACTGAACTAGTGTGCGACAACGATAATGATGATGATCTTGATTGTATTTACAAGATAACCATGCGAGAAGAGGATTGGGTGAATCTTACTGCTGATGGAAGGATTTCATGGGATCGCGAAAGCTCCTACACTTCAGATTCAGACGAAGAGATATAGTGATGGCAGAATCGGCTGCACGAAGTAACAACACTTAATTGCAACATGATGGTTAGATCACTGTGCTGCGTGACAACATAGGCAAGGGATTTGCTGACATATGATGGGTTGACAGTGGTGGATGAATTCTTGAGTGAATTTGAAAGCGCAGTACCAGAACAACAACGATTTGATGCTCTGAAGTGGGCACTATGCGCAACGCCCGCACGATGGTGGGGTACGCATCAAGGAAGTTTGAGGACTGGCACGGATGTAGAAGGATGATGCACCTACACTTTGGAAAACCCCAGCTCGAAACGAGAGCTAATTAGCAGTGGTGGAAAAACTTACGCGCCCACCTTTCCCGATGGGTACAGACATATGCTGTACAACCCGCACAAGCACACACCACTCCCAGAATAGAGAATTGGAACAAATCGCAGCAACAGGAAAGGTGACACGTGCTACCAATTATCCATGGAGAGGCATTCGATAGGGTGTGTGAAGTACTGAATAGGGTTCACCAGGCGAGACGCACTGATTAGGACCTTCATGTACCAGCTATTCGATGGGCCTATAGGACCATGTGAAAAACCTTGACTGTGGAAATGATTCCAAAGGTGCAAAACAAAGTAGAGACCGTAATTTCTGAACAGAATGCAAAGAGGAGTCCACTCGTAAGAGCTTTTGCAGTTGTGACAATGTGCGAAGACCGAGACGAAGAAATCACATAGCTATGCGATTTCAAACACATAAAGATTCAGGAAGCCATTCGGCGAGGGAACCTTAGACTTCGCGAACTCGAAAAAGACAAGGTTCGACTGAGGAAGAAAAGCATTTTGATGGATGTCAAGATCAAGAGGCTAGAAAATGAGATTAAGCAAACATGTCTCATCGATAAACCAAGGATGAAAAGGTAAGGTGCAGATGATCATACCACTGAATTAGAAGATCGTCGCCAAGAATTCATGACTCTGCTGCCATGGCTACGACCACATCTCATCAAACACGGTAATTAGGGAAGTGCACTACATACGATAGAACACACGACGCTGGCTGTTGTGAGGAAAATTGAGGATTTTTCGCAGACTATAATGGAAGGCGAGTTGAAGCCTCGCACAGGTGGTGCAACCACCTAAATGGCCATAGGAAGCACAAAATTAGCGCTCCAGGTAGTTGAAAGAGAGTGTGGGACTATAAAAGAGCCTGTTTTGGTGTTGCGTGATAAGTGCACAGAATCAACATGTCACAAGGTTCGCGCCCACACACTGGGGGCTGCGCTACTGTGTGGGTAGGCTGGGAAGTGACCATTGGTGTCACTGTTCATGATGGGATGTTCGATTTAAGGCAAAAGGGAGCAGACGACGGGCATTTAAGATGCGAATTAAGAGCAAGATTTGGGACAATTTGCCACCAAGAAAGCATTGATGGCCCAAAATTGGGGGGAATGGTTGAATTTGAATTCAAAAGGTGCTATAAAACTCTAGGGGCTATCCACGAGACAACACTTGTTCACTTGAGATTTGAGCAGTTGATTAGAGCACAGAGTGTTGAGCACCGAGCAATATTCAAGCCCCGAAGTTCGCGAACGACCACAAACAATTCAAACAAGATGGCGACTACCAAAAGAGGTTTGGGCTTTGTAGAAGGAACCACTGATGAGGCCGCGGAGAACCCCGCAGTTCACGATGTTCCCGAAGATACTGGGTTCGTGCTAGAAATCCTGAAATCACCTCGGACGCTGAGGCCGAAAAAAGATAAGCAGGCAGTGGGACCAGTCCGCATGTCCCTACAGAATCTGTGGTTTGGTAAGTTCTCAATGGAAGAAAAGGGTAAGGCTATCACCATTGAGATAGATGACAAGGAGGAGGACCTGAATACTCTCATTGCTGAGGTAGAGGAAGCAGAGGACATGGAAGAGGACATCTAGCTAGTGCGCTCTGCAGCGACAATGCCCGTGTATGTCCCTCCGCGAAAAGGTAAAACTAAGATACCAAAGGATCTGGATGCCACCAAGAGCACACTCTAGACCCTGCTCCTCCCTGATGGAATTTTGTTTGAGGGATTGCACCTAGGTTGTGTGCCCACAATGAAGTTTGAAGATTTGGACCTTGTGGACAACAAGAAGTTCCCACACTTAGAGACAGAGAGCCTCATGAAGTAGAGCACGGAGGGGCCAGTCACAACATTAGAGTCGCAAAAATGGCTACGTGGTGTGGGGAAGGCCGAATTGCTTCATCTACTGTGGATTCCACACTTTCACTGCGTGCCCATCACTATTTTTGTCATTAGGAAGCTGCTTTGCCTAGTGCACGATGGGTACTTATGGCTGGAGGAGCTTATTCCTATCATGGCGGATCTCATCCACATAATTTTTCGGCTTCCTTGTAAGGGAAAGGACCTCGCGACGATAGCAGGGAAAAGCAGCGATTTCACTCTCGCAAAAGCCATGAAGAAGAAATACAAGCTTGAGAAGAAAAATAGGGGTTACACTATTAGTAGTATCAAAGATAAAGCAGTGCGCGTAGCCACCCAAATCCTGGCTGGGAAGGTAATGAGAAAATGCCACGGCGATGAAGTACCAGTGCCAGTAGTTGTGTTGGCCAAACAATACACAGAGGGGGTCCAATTCAACTAGGCCGAGTTCCTCTGTGAGGAGTTCTTGATCAACTACAAGGAAGCCTAGGAGTAGGGTGAGACCTTCCACTAGGCATGGTTTCTTTTATCCATTTTGCTGGTAGTGGGAGAACTTCCGGAGGGCAGTTAGTTCTCAAGCATTGAACAGGACTTACCAGAGGTTGCAAAGTATGCGTCGCTCTGGGCTACCAAGGACGCAAAGCAGATTCTCAAAACAAAGATCTTCTGGGTGCTCATGGAGGCGAGCATCCGAATGTGGATTAATAGGTGGCCACGCCTGTCACCCATAATGCACAACAGTCTGCGAAGCTTTGTAGACTTCAAGGTGGACATGCACAATATTTACATCAAGGTGCGAAAGGATCCAGCGCAGTAGTGGACCAAGCTCCCCTTCATCGTCACTGATGATGCAATTTTTACAATGTTAGAATCATGGCCGCCCGAGTGGCGTGTCCCAGATTTGGCAGAGCTGGATAGGACAGTAGGACAAAAAAGAAAGGATGAGGCCAAGTTGTGCGTCACACAGTTGGTCGAGAAGAGGCACAATGAAAAAGCGATAGCAGAGGTAAGGGCAGTCTATGAGGTAGTAAAGGCAGCCGCAGAGCAGGCAAAGGCTGTCGAATTAGAAGTAGCAATGCAGACAATAGAGGCCACAAAAATGCAGGAAGAGGAGGGCCAAGAATTGTCTATAGGACAGGAGGCAAAGGACACAAACCTTGCAGAAGAAGGCGCGGACCCAGGCACAACTTCCACCCAAATCAAAAGGCCGTGCATCACAGAGAGATTAGGTCCACGGAAAAAGGTCAAGGCCTCTAAATTGGCCATCAACTCGATCACGTTAACAGAAGGTGACCTCTATGACATTGGCGACACGGTTCACGAGGTCACCAAGGAAGCACTCCAAGAAGCCATGTCAGAGCAGCAGACTGTGTTGGGGGCCCTAAGGGTGAAACTGTAGGAACTAACCATAGGAAGGAACCATAGGCACCTACACCACAGCAGGAATATCAGCAGCAGAGCAGATGCTACAGATAAGGATGGCTAATACCGTAGTGCTACTAGAAGGGGTGCTAACAGCAGAGAATGAGACCGATAGAGCCACAATTGGCAAGATCAAGGGACTTGACCTTAATTTGGATGCCCTTCTGCGAGACACACTATGCCAACTACATGATGGCATAATAATAGAGCTCTGTGATAGGGATAGCCACACGATTCAGGTGATGAGTGAGCAAAAGATCAACATCGAATAGCTTAGCCTGCAGCGTGACGAACTGGTGTCACAAAACTAGCAGATAGTGTAGACAGTTGATGAAGCGTGTCGACGAGTCCCAGATTTGTCCATAGCTGTAGACCTACCAACAGAAATGTGGATCCACTGACTAGAAAGTGGAGTCCAAAACGCGTGGGGGGAAACAATGCGTGTGCAACTGGAGCTGAATCTCTAGTTTGTCGAGATACGACTGAAGGTGTAGCCTTCCACTTGCCCAAGAGTTAGAGAGTAGCGTGTTAGCGCTATCCAAACAGAGTTGGAAGAAATTGGACGGGCAGTACAGGAATATACAGGTATGTTGGACCAAGCCTTTGGAGTCCTCACATCCTTGCAGGAGGACCCCAACATACAGCGCCTGGAAACAGAGGTGTGCGAGCTTCAGGAGCAGTACAAAAATGTAAGGGGAACTATGCTGACAGTCATCCTCGCTTAACGACTCAAAAAGATGCAGCAAGCAAGGGCACTAAAAGAGTAGATGGATGTTGCAAGACAAAAAGAGGCAGTTCTCAAAGTGCGCATCTAGCCATGGATTTATGAGTCCTTCACCATTACGGCAGATATCGAGGGCAAGCTCGCACAGATGCAGGGGCTCTACGCTCTAAGGCAGTGTTATAGAAATTTTTGGGCACTTCAACCCAATCATAAATGTCCATAAACTGAGGGCTCCTAAGTCCCTAAAAGTGTTGCTTCACTGCCTAAAGGAACAAGGTC